>JAUZSX010065161.1:0-19514 GCA_034780655.1 Idiosepius hallami
GCCGGCTCAACCACTGAACACACACGATTCAGTGTTGAGTCTCATGGGAATTTGAACTTCACAAGCGGTCCCCAGCCACATGTATAGATACCTGTCTAACCAAAGACTAAAGGTACATCAACCCAGTGGTTTAACTACGCCCCTAGACACTAACCTGGGTATTTCCTGCCCCATTGATGGGTGACCATTTATGAATACCAAGTACTGTATCTTATGCCGGGCAAGAAAATACCCAGGTTAATATCTGGGGGCACTATTAACCCACTGGGTAGATGCACCTTTAGTCTTTGGGAAGACAGGAATCTAAGAGAAGGAAAATGCTGAAGTATAAACCTCCAGAGACCCCCCTAAAATCTTTGACCAGGCCTTGTGCCCAGGAGAGGCCACTGTTTCAACCTGACCAATTATAGAGCAAAAAAAAGAGACCAATTCCCTATATATAGTGTTTTTTATTCTTTTTTGGATTTCCGCCAGAAAGACCGAGAGGGGGGTATTGGGAAATGAGAAGGACCAGAGATCCCCCAAAAAATCTTTGCCCAGGCCTTGTGCCCTGGAGAGGCCACTTAACTGCCACTATTTCAACCTAACCAATCATAGAGCAGATTAAGAGACCACTGTTTTTTTTTAATTCTTTTTTTGAGAAAGAGAATGAAAAAAAAAAAAAAAAAAAAAACCTTTAAATGAAAGGAGATTTCTATTATCGTAATTAACCTAACGAATCTTTTGTATTCTCCTTCACTCGTTTACCTGAACCAAACAAAACAAGGAACTTTGATAATTAAACATTAATTAGAAAAATCTCGTTTTTTTTACCTTAATGAACTCAAAGTGGATTACTGACGTGGCTCAAGGCAAAACTAGAATTTTACACTAAATGAATATCCATTTTGATTGTATCGGGGTACCAAAAAAGACATAATAATATTTTGGACAGAAATATTAAATAGCCCCCAAAAGGGGTGTTTTTAGCCCCAGGGGGATGCAAACAGAATTTGGAAAGGTATAAATCCCCACATTCCCTCCAGCTATGGGTTAAATAGCAAATATTGTGTTATTAAAAGAAAAACTACATGTGTGTATGTAAAAGGATTGTTCTCTGGTTTGTCGACTTTTTATCACAATCTATTCATCACTAAACTTTTATCACGTGGACAACACATAACCCCGACATCTATAACTTTCAACACCTACATTTATTCATGTAATGATGTTAATTATGTAATTATGTTTTTATTACGTTAAATTTTCAGCCCCTTTGACAATTTGGGGGTTATTTTTATGAGAGATTATTAAAATCTATAAAGTGAATATCAGCCACTTTTTCTAACTTTTTAACAAATAAATTTTGGGGTTATTTTTATGAGAGATTATTAAAATCTATAAAGTGAATATCAGCCACTTTTTCAAACTTTTTAACAAATAAACAATAAAAAAACATATTTTCAATATATTGTTAAACTGATTAATATGGTCAAGTCGCGTTGGAGACACCGGTTTCCGTCAGATTATTAAAGTTAAGCAACGTCGAGTCTGGCCAGTAGTTTTATGGGTGACCATTTAAGAAACGAGTGCTTACAGTTCAATTTCTTGTATACTTCTGCTCGATCTAGCCACCCACATTGATCGTAAACCAGAAATTCGAAACCGGATGTAGAATCCAATCAAGCACAAAACGATCTGACTTTTATATGTATATAGATATATATGCCCTCACACCTCAGAAATATAGTGGTTCAAGCTGTTCAAATAAAACAATTAGTAACAGGTGTTTTTTTTTCTAATTGATTAACACAATACAAGAGAACGCAACCCCCACTAAATATATTTAATAAAAGAATGAAACGAAAAACCAGTGAAAAGTTTCTCTGTGACGTCATATTTGGTACAACTCATATTTTTTATTTTTTATGATTTTTTTTATTGTTTCGTCGAATTTTATTGATCGATTTTATTTAATTATACATTTATTATTAATTTCTGTAGAAAAAAAAACAAATTCAAAAGAAATCTTAATTTAATTAACCCTTTCTACCCTAGGGGCCGATATATCGGCCTTGGTAACCAAAGGCAAAAAAGACACACTGACAGTTTAACCCTAATATGATTCTTTAATAGAAAGGCTCTGGGTGACTACTTAGTAATATTGTTAATTCAGGGTCCAAAGGTGGAGGTTGAAATATCGTTGTGTGCGTATCTTTTTTTTTGCCTTAATTCGCCAGGGCCGATATATCGGTTCTTTAGGGTTTAAAGGGTTAAAAATGCCAAATATCGAAAGAAAGTTTTACCTACAGTCGCAGACAAAAGCCGGGAACGATGTATATTTTTGTCATTTTTTTAACAACTTTTTAAATTCAAATTCAACCTTGGTGGATTATACCACGGCTCTATATTTATGAAATATGCAAATTTCAGGTCACCACAAACCATTGGAGATACTCTATAAGGGATTCAAGTTTTTTTTAAGGAAATTATCTTTTAATAATACCTTCTCCAAAAGAACCCACTCTTTTCATACAAATATTTTGTATGTTAATAAATGCCATTATTCATTGGAATTGCAAATGTCCTTATCTTTTAATACCTTCTCCAATGGAATCAAGTCTTCTAATACAAATATTTTGCTATCTTTAATAAATATCATTATTCATTGGAATTGCAAGTTTTCTTATCTTTTCATACCTTCATCAATGGAATCAAGACTTTTCATTGAAATATTTTTCTATCTTTAATAAATACCATTATTCATTGGAATTGAAATTGTTCTTGTCTTTTCATACCTTCTCCAATGGAATCAAGTTTTAACAGCAGAACTAACATGTTTTTTATTTCCAAAATTAGTTTTAAATAAATTTCAACATTTATTGAAAAGTAAAAGAAAAATGAAAAACTATCGACAATGAAGATGTTTGTTTTGTTGTCATAAAAGAAAGTCTTTATTTGGACAAAACGGGATGACGACACAAACCCGATTGGTCACTGTGGGGGCGGAGGGAGAGACATCAGCTTCCATAAAGATGATTGTAATAAATGTGGGTGACCACCACCACCGAACAGTGACCGGTTTTAGCTTACGTAAATGACCCGGCTTTTTGCAGCAGAAACGGGTTGCTTTAAACTGAACGTGTGAAGTTATTCTTGCGGGGGCGGATGATCAGAAAAAAAATCAAAGAAGAGCTAACGTCAGAAGTTCGAAGAAGCGGGGGCGGGGGCGTCAAATAAAAGCCGAAGATTTTCTTTGGAATTTAAACAAAACAAAGAAAGCCGTGTGTCTCTTGTGGTTTTTAAACTTTTTTTGCCAGTTCACCCTTTACCGCTGGATGAAAATGCCAGCGCCCCCCCCTCTTCGAACGAACATCTTAACAATGGTATATTTAGGAGAATATACAGTGGAAGTATCGTATTTACTTGGTCGAGCACCAAACCAAGTTTGGCACATGACCATTTTTACGTGATCTATATACCTAAGCTTTTTTAATTCAGTGTTACCATTTACCTAGATGAGTTGCTCTCCCAATTTAACGAGCCCCATCTGCCCGAGGCAGCTAAAGTGAATGCAATGGTTTTGACTTGGATTTGAACTCGAGTAATACGATTCCAGAGCCTGAGCTTTTACTAATCCTCCACCGTCGCTTCCCTTTATACAGTGGAAGTATACAAGCACGAACGTCTATTTGCAGCGACTCGAAAACGCTTAATTCAATCGTCCTGTTTTTCCAGCATTTTTGACAACACAAATTGAATATTTTACTTTAATTGCCCTAAGTCCCGCTACACAATTTTAGCGCTCCTTCATCCGACTACTTATTTGCCAACGCCCCCTATGAGTTCATATCGCCCCCAGGGGGTGGTAACACCCACTTTGAAAACCACTGCTCTATAGCAATGACCGTCGTTTGAAGGGTTTGTTTGTGTGTGTGTGTGTGCGTGTGTGTGTGTGTATGTGTGTGTGTGTGTTACTATTTAATTACAGTAGTAAGTTTTGTCGCGTGGATATATCGTAGGGTCCGTTCGAGTTTGAGTTCTAAAGATGCGCGTGGTGTCGGTTGTGTCTTGGAGGGGAAGATGGACGTTGTGCTGCTCGCGTGCTTTAATGTTTGCTCGTCGACGGCCGAACCCAAACTGCGTCTGTGTCTTAGTTTAAATATCGCGGCCAGCTCGATGACGTAGTTGAGTCTACGTAATATCGTAAACTGGCGTTGTTTTTTTTTCCAATTTTTTCAAATGTAAAAAAGACTAGAGACGTTTAGATACGATAATTCACGTTCCGCGCATTTTTTAAAGAGAAATACTCCAATAATTCTTGTTTATTGAAGGGACAAAGGAACTTCGAACTTAACCCTTTATTTAATCCACGAGGGTAGGCTACTTTATTTTTATTACATAATAAAACTTTTAGATAAAACACTAAAACAATGAAATTGGGTCTAAAAGCTTCTCCACCCGTAAAAAAAATTAGATTAGTTGGGAGAACATCCAACATATTTACCTTAAATTTTTATAAAGTTTTATCCACACTGACATACAACACCACACCTCTAGTTACCACAAATAAGTCGAGCCACCCCCTAAAAAAAAAAAAAAATAAATAAATAACCAAGTGAATTTGTAAAGGTTTTAGCTCATATTAAGGTGTGTCTTTAGTGTTATATTTTGAGAGGTCAAGGGTCGACTTATACCCTGAAATGAAATACCCGGATTAAAATCATAAAAAATGTATTTTAAGGGAGTTGAAAATGTGACAAAAAAAAGCATCCAGTAACTTTTTGGAGAAATTTATAGTTTGGAATTCAATTAAAAATCTAGAAAACGTTTTATATTGTTTTTATTTCTATAAAGTTTATCTTTCTGCTAAAACCAAAAGTTGTTGGGAAATGGATTTTGATATTTTTTTTACGTTTTACAAACAACTACAATTTACTGGAACGACGTCGATCATCCCTACACGGAAGAAAGGGTCTTACCGTCTTAGGAGTTCGGGTAGCAGCGCTAAATTAAGAACCTTTCTAAAGAATATTGGTAAACATAAAAATCAAGCAACCGATTTAAAAGTTAACAGCTTTTTGGAGTGATTTTAGAGGGTTTATTTAGAGAGAAAAAAAGTTTGTTTTAATCTTTACTTCTTCTTCTTTCTGGCCAGATTTTGCCATTTTCGAATTCGTTGTTCGCTGGGAATTTGAAAGAAAAAAATGAATAAATATATAGCGTGAATGAAACAAAACAGAAACAGAGTTCTACAGAAGAATACTTTTTGTTGAACTAAATAGCAAAATAGAAAAGTTACTAGCCAAATGTTATTTCACTCTTATGTTAAGAATAAACCAATCCTGGGCTCTACAAACAAATTTACCTTTAATTAACCTTTGACAACTAAATATTTTCATTTACAAACCAAATAGAAAAATTAGAAGCCAAACCCATGAAATGGTATTTCAGTCTCATGTTAGGAATAAACTAATAATTCAAAACTTGGTTAAGATGTAATAATCCATTTTACTTTAGTTATTTGGACCCCTAAGAGGCCGATATATCGGCCCTAACAACATAAGGCAAAAGAAGACACACCAATATTTTGGCTGTTCCTCTAATACAACGACTCTGAGTGACTACTTGGTAATTTTGATAAGTCGAGGTTCAAAGGTTTTGTTCGTCTAATGTAACGACTTTGAGTGACTACTTGGTAATTTTGATAAGTCAGGGTTCAGGTTTATTATGTTACTCTAATATAACGACTCTGAGTGACTACTTACTTGGGTATTTTGATAAGTCGGAAAGGATTAAACTACTTTTCCTTTTCCATATTTGCTAAATTTCTTTTGACATTTTTTTTTTTAGACAACCCCGTTTAAAAAGAATTTATTGTTTTATTTTCTAATCTACTAAACTTTTTATTGTTTAATTTGACTATCCCAGTTGAATATTTTTAAAAAAAGAAGTTGGAAAGATATTTTTCACTCAGTATTTGAAAGATTGTAGGTGTAAAAAATAGTCCTCGTCCGTCAAAAGATAAGTGTTTTTATTGTTTTATTTTTATTTTTTAAGTGACTTAAGTCGAACTTGGAAACTATTCTTCACAAATAAAGAGTATTTCTTCTTCTTCTTCTTCTTCTTCTTCTTCACTCGCAAAAAGAGAGAGAGAGATAGACAGAGAGAGAGACACAGAGAGAGAGAGAGAGAGAGAGAAAGATCAGTGTTTTTGTTTTACAACAAAAAATGGATGCATGAAATTCATAAGTTTTTGTTTGGATGAAAATGCTTCGAATTGCACACAAAGAATTTTGAATTTGTCTGATTTTTCCACGTTGATTCCACAGAAGAAAGGGAGAAGTCATTGTCTTTTTGTGGGAATTGCAAATTCCGATTGGGCTGGGCTAGAAGACTTAGGGTTGGGCCGGTCGGTTTCTGAGGATTGGTATTTCCTTCATTCATTGGTTGGTTTGCTTGCGTTGCCTTCACAAACTTTCAAAAAACCCGTCTGAGCGATTTTTTTTGTTGTTGATATTACGACCGCTTTTTTTGCTTTCTTCCTTCCATTGTCCGAAAATGAAAAATAAAATATTGTTTTGTTTTCAATTAAAACAAAAAGAAATAAGATCAAACTATAATGGGTGCTGATGAAATGTAGTTGTTTTTACTTACTTTTTTTTTAAGGGCAAAGTTTTTTGGTGTTTTTTTAATGTAGTTTGTCTGTCTGTCTGTCTGTTTGTCCACAATATTTTTTTTTGTTCCTTTCTTTCTTTGGGTTGTTTTTATGGCGCCTTTTTTTCTTTCGACAAAAGTTAAAAGTACAAACAACTTCAATAATTGAACCAAAAATAACAGAAAATAACAATGAAAATAAACACATTATACATTTCATATTTTATTTATACAATTTTATATAAGTAAAAAAAAATATCGAATATATTTTAGATTAAAAAAACAGATGACCAGACGGAGATGGGGGCTCAAAACCCTTTTTTTTTCTTGAGGTATTTTTTTTCTTTTTCTTTTTATGATGCGTAAATAAATGCTCTCTCTAGAGCCCGTCAGGACTGGATTTCTCTCTCGATGCTACCAAGAGTTTTTATTACCTTTATGACTTTTACCTTTTACGTAAATTATTATTCGTTTTTGGTGTTGATGACAAAAGGCGACATTAACAGCAAAAAGAATTCCTATTTTCATTCATTATTGTTTTTCTTTTTGCATGAGTCAATATTTAATTTTAGATTTAATTTTATTCATTTTGAAAATTTTATTTTGTTTTTGAAAAATCTAGAGAAGACTTTCTTTTCTTTTTTTCAAAACCAAAATAAAAAAAATCCAATAAAAATTAAAATTAAAAAAAACAACATTTTCTATAAAATCCTTGGGAAAAATTAAAAACATCAATTTCTTTTAAACAAATTTTAGAATGAAGGTGTGGTGTCACTGGTGTACTTTTAACCCTAAAAGGCTGATATATCGGCTCTGATGACATAAGGCAAAAGAAGACACCACTATTTTGACCCAATGTTACACTATGGGTGACTACTTGGTAATTTTGATAAGTTCAGGTCCAAAGGTTTAATGAAAAAAAAAGTAATTTAAAAAAATTCTTTAATTAAACCTTTGGACCCTAAAAGACCTCTGACCCTGACAACATAAGGAAAAAGAAGACACACCAATATTTTGGAAAGTCTCTGAGTGATATTGGTAATTGTGAAAAGTTGGCGTATAAAGAATTAAAAAAAAAATTAATTAATTAAATCTTTCAAATTATTGTAAATTAAAATTTTTCTCGATTCATTTCTTAATTTTAATTTTCGTTTGATTTAAGTTTTCTTGACCCTTTAAACCCTTAAGAACCGATATATCGGCCCTGGCAACTTAAGGCAAAAGAAGACACACACTCCAACGATATTTGAACCGCCACCTTTGGATCCTAACTTAGCAATCAATATTACCAAGTAGTCACTCAGAGCCGTTCTATTAAACAAAAAATATTAGGGTCGAAATGTTTGTGTGTCTTTTTTGCCTTTGGTTACTAAGGCCGATATATCGGCCCTTTAGGGTCGAAAGTGTTAAATTTGAGGCGTCAAGAAAGCGATATTCCAAAGAATTGTTCTTCCTTTTATTGCGTGTCTAGAAAATATGTTACGCACAAAAAGTTATTGTTTTTAATACTACCACATCAAGATTACCACTACTACTACTATTGGCAAAAATTTAGTTTGGGAAATGACAAAGACAATTGCGAGTTGTTCGGTTAGTGCGTGCGTGCGTGTGTGAGGACTTTGTGTCGGTGATTGGTTGGTCAGATTGGTGTTTGCCGGTCGGGCAGTGTGTGTGGTGACACGACACGCGGTGTTTAGTGTGCGTGTGTGTGTTAATGCAATGAATGCATGCGTTTTTGTGTTTTTAATACGTTTCATTAAAAATAATTTTTATTTTTAATATTTTTAATTCATTTTCTTTTTAATGAAACTCAGTCAAAAGTTAAAGCAGAAATATCGTTGCTTAGAGACTCTAAACATCGATATTTTCTGCTGCCTATTGTTTTAAACATTGTGTAGATTTCATTATGTGTTAATATATCTCTTATAATACATTCAATTAAGCAAGCATGCACTCCAACCAATTTTAGATTAAAAAATAAGATCCAACACCAATCTATATCTGTACAAAACTTGATGTTTCAATATATAACAATCGATTGGTTCGATTTCGAAATTCCCGAAAACAAACTAAATCTGTGCAAAAAGTAAATGAATAACTAACAGACTCCAAAGAAAAACCATGTGCGTGCCCGCCCGACACAGTTTGTCTTCTTCTTCTTTCTCTTCTTCTTCTGGGGGTCTCCCCCCATTCTATGAAACAACCGTAACAATGAAAATACTTTAAAGCTCAACTTGCAGTCAGGGACAAAACAAAGGAAACTCTCAGAAAAAAAAACGCTGATTCGACGGAAAAAAAAACCTTGGTTTCTTTATTTGAAAATTGAAATTTAAGGAACAAAAACAATGGAAGAAGAAAAAATTATTTTTTATTTAAAATTGAATTAAAAAGACTTAAATTAAAATAAACACGAGTTTTTCGGAGTTTCGGACTATTTTTTATATTTACAAAAAAACACTTTTTTTAATTGTTTTTTCTTTAATAATTTAAAATGTTGTTTTTTTTGTTTTGTTTTTTGTTAAAGTCATTTTTTTTTCTTTTCGACCTTCTCGTTGTCTTTTAAATAAATTCAAATTTATAAATAGATAAAATCAACGCACGCACACACACGCATCCAGAGAGCACACACACGCACACAAAACGTAATAAAATAACAAGGGATTTCTCTGCGCGTACACACGTGGTTTCTCAATATGATATTAAAAAAACATTTTTGCAAACAAAAAAAAAAACATGCCGACACATTTCAGATATACACCTTCAGGGCATATCGATTTATTCAATTTTATTGATTTATTGATTTTTTTTTTTTTCAGTCTACATGATCTTTTTTTTTTAAGTTATTTTATGCATCGTCAAGATTTTATTTTCCATTTCTTCTAATAAAAAAAAATCATTAAAAAAACATAATTTTTGTGTTTTCTTTTTTCTCGAACTTTTTGATAAGCATAAACAGGACTGTATTTTAATGCATATGAATTTTATTATCGACTTACAGGAAAATAACATGTGTCTTTTAATTCCTTAAGTAGTTGGAGGGAATGATTACCAAAAATTACTTGTGTGTGGAAGACAGATTAGCAAATTCTTTACAACAAAATCTACCAGAATATTTTTTCGTCTACTGGTGTAAATTTGCGTTGAAAGTTTTAAACAAATGACGACAATCTCTAAGTTTTGTTGGTCAGTGCACTCACTGGGTGCACTCACTGGTGGTGGTGTGTGTGGTGCGATATCGTGTCCAAATGAATGCAATATTGCAAAAATCGACCCTCAAACTCAAACATCATTGGACTGGACTCCGGTTAGTCTTTTTCGGTCGCTTCTTCTGGGTAGAGAAAAAAGATAAATAAAAAGAAAAAAAAACTATCAACATTTTAAAATACGATAACTTTATTTTATTTTAATTTTTTTTTTGTAGTTTTTTTTTTTTTTTAGAAGAGTAGTACACAACTAGCAGGCAGCAGCAACAGACAGACGGACAAAGGTAAATTTATCCTCCACTCCTTCCTTCACACCAACTATCCTTTCTTTGTCGGAAAATCATAAAGAAAATAAGCACACAATGAATTTAAAAGAAAAAAAAACAATGTTCTTCAGTGGATGAAGGAAACCTCAAATCGTTTATAAACTTTATAAAAAAAAAAAACTTTGGCTTCAAGAAAAACCCTTAATTGTTTCTTTCTTTCTCTTTCTTTAAAAACAAACAAAAAAACAACTAAAGAAATAAAAAGAAGAATGAATAATGTTCGAATTCGATTCAACTTTTCGTCCGACGCCATCCAAGCATAGCCAAAACAGAAAGTGGGCAGTGACAGACGACTGGACTGGAGTCAGACTTGACCAACCGGATCGCCGGACTTTCAGGGCGGTATAACTGGTTGGTGGGCTTGGCTGAGTGGTGTGTGGGTGCATATGTACCCAAACCCAACCTACAAAAAAAAAAGGATGACGAAATAATGAACAAACAATTAATCGGTCTTTTTTTTTTTTTTAGACATTACTTAAGAGTGTCCAAAAAGTCAACGAAGAAGAATTTATGGATTGCCCTTGGACTTTTAGGGCCCCCAAATCTGTAGTTTTGTTTGTTAACGAATCCATTAAAATAAAAATGGATTTCAGGTGACATAATAAACTTTTGAATAAAATTGGGGTCATTAAGGAGACAATTTCTTGCATTTGAACTGCACTGCAGCACTGCAGCAGCAGTGAGTGCACTACTGCAGGCAGCAACAGCAACAACACTGCAGGCAGAGTGCAGCACTGCAGCAGCATTGCCATTGAAAACGTATTTGCAAATCTTTAGGTTTTAATCCTTTGGACCCTAAAAGGCCGATATATATCGGCTCTGGCAACATAAGGCAAAAGAAGACACCTTTATTTTTGCTTTCTTAGTTCCTCTAATGTAACGACTTTGAGTGACTACTTGGTAATTTTGCCGGGGTTTAAAGGGTTAAGGGAATTTTAGTCACCCTGTACAAGTATTGCCTTCTTTGGAGAGTGCTTTTTGCTTTGGTGCTCTTTTTGTGCTCATTTTGATCCCTTTTTTCTTTCTAAGAAAACTGAAAACTTCTGCAATTTTTTGATTGCCAAAAATTATTATTTGTGATAAGTGGCAGCTGCGGACTGACTGTGACAGACGCTCTGTGTGTGTGATGTGTGACACTACCAGTTACCACCACAAAAACCAAACGTTGAATATTGTTTTGTTTGCTGTCTGTGTGCCCCCAACAAACGAACTTGATCCAATTTTTCAAGTTTGACCCCTTAGCAGCTATTTTTCGGCTCAATATCAAATTGAGTTTCTTCAACGGGTTAACATACTCCATATATCAAATTTCAAGTCTCAGCTAAAAATCGGCAAAGTAGAAGTAGAGACCTTTATCTTACACAGACACAAGGTCACTTTTATCGTTTAGTTTCTTGTTAGTAATAATACTCCCCCAAAAATAAATAAATAAACAATTTAAAAACTTTTTTTTTTTTTTCAATAAGTTTTTTTGTTTTTGTTTTTATGAAAGTCTCTTCAACTATGGACCCTGACTTAGCAAAACTACCAATTCATTCAAGGTCGTTCTAGGACCCATAAGGACCAAATCTTTTTAGTCTTAGGTCGCAAGGTCCGATATATCGACCCATTATATTCCCTTTTTTTATCGATTAAATTTAACAATTTTATTTTTCAAAACTCCAAAGATTTTTGTTTTGATTTGTTTTTTGTTTTTTTGGTGAATTTTTCATTCTAAGAAAAAAAAATAACAATGCCGTCCTCGTCCGCAACAACAAGTCAACACCTTTAAATCAACGAAATTCAATTATGGCATAATGTTCAATAATAATATATAAGTTTAAAACAGCTTTAATCGTATTTATATTTATTTATCCAAGTAGTTTTTAACCCAAAAATAAAAATGACAAGAAATTGCAATTTAATTAATGAATTTTTTTAAGCAATAAAAATTAAAACTAGTCAAGTTTTGACAATTTAAGTTTGGCGCTCGATTCTTTTTGACGTCATTGTTACAATTATTTTCATCATACGTCATTCAAAAAAAAAAGCCGGCTCTCATCACAAAAAATAGTTCGTACAATTTAAAGCCTATTTCTAACTATTTTCAACTGATTAACTTCAAAATTATAATAAAAAATATTCGACAATGTAAACTTTTTGCCGTCGTTTCTTCCAGATAATCATTACAGATGTATTTTTTTAAACCGCTATTATTTTGATTTAATTATTCGTAACATTACGTTGGGTGTGGTTCGGCTATATAAATGTGGAAGGTGATTACGTTAGAGAAACACATCACCGTCAACATGGCTGCATGCTATATCGAAGCAGAGCTGTGAAAGGGGTGCAGTGTGATTGCACACCCTTCTCTGCCTTGGAAAGATAGTTTTTTTTTTCAAAAAAAGAAAAATAACTGCTTTGAAAGAAAAATAAAGTTGTAGGAAAAGGCAAACATAAACAAAAACTACTTGAAATTAAAATTGTCATTTCTACGACTCGAAATAACTGTTCTCTCATTTTGTTCGTCCACCATTCATGAAATCAGGAATATTTTTTACCAAAGAAAACAAAAAGGATTATCATTCAAACAATTTTCTAGACAAGCTGATTTGAACTTTTGGATTAAATCGGAGGTAAAATCTACTTGGTGTTTATTATCTCTTTTTATGCTGTCCAGCTTTGATTTAATTCATTTCGAAATATACACACACGCAAACAACACACACAAAACCCACAGGGAGAAAGGAAGGAAGAAATGTGCTTTTCTTTCCTTTTTTGGGCTGACTAAAAAGGAATTTCCTTACCAAACAAAAGAATTTTGCCATTGGACTAAAAATAAATGAATAAATAAATTTATTTACGAAGCTTTTGTCTCTCCAATAAACAAGAATGATTGAAGTATTTCTGTTTTTAAAAAATGCGCTGAACGTGAATAATCGTAACGTACGTCTCTAGTCTTTTTTTTAATTTGGAAAATTAAAAGAAAAAAATGAATGAATTTTAATTCAGTTCAATTTCTAATCAACAACCAAAACAACAAATAAATAAACCCACCCCGAAATTGATTTTCACTTCAGCTTCACAAATTGAAATAAAAGGAGAAATGAAGGCTTTGCTTTTTTTGACAAGACAGCATTTAATTTCTGTTTTATAATTCTTTAATTTCTTCTCTCTTTCTGTTATTTTCCAATATTTTCTCAGGTGAACAAAAGATTCCTTTTTTAAAACCTTTTTGAGCTACAAAAAACCAAAAGAAATTAAACAATGGCTATAAAATTTAACCAAAAAGAAAACAGAAACGAGTTAGTTTTTTTTTCGATTTTAAAGACGACTACAATGCAATGATTATTTAAAATTGTCTGTAAAAAAATGGCAAAATGAAGCCCCCATCTGCCTGTTTAGTTGTGTTCATAATCAACGAGACCTTAAAAAAGAGAAAGAAATTCGCTTTTTAAGACAGACCCGAAAATAAAGATCTTTTGTCTTTCTTTCTAGTCACAAGAAGAAATTCTTCAGAAGGAAAATATTTCGCAATCATCTGACATTCACTTCTTACTCACCAAATATTTCATCACTGACAGACACTGTTGTTTGTTACCCTTGTGATAACTTTTTTCTTTTTAATCACCCGACCAAACCCTAAAAAAACACACAATTTATCAACTCTTTATCATTTTTAACTCGTCATCACCTCAAATAGACTTTTTCTTTTATATTTTTTCGTCAGATTTTTTTCCTTAAAAAAAAGGGTGATATTAAAATACCCTCTATTTTGTTTCTCGTTCAAATTTTTACCTAAATTTTTTTTAATGTTTATATCAACTGAAAAATTCAACAAATAATTTTTTTTTTAATTATTATCAATAATTTTCCGAAATTGAATTCAGACACACACAAAAAAGTCTTTTTTTATTAAGTAAAAAAAAGAAATGTTTAACTTCTAATAATACATTCCGCATTGAAATTAAAATCAAATCAAAAAACAAAATTCAATTATCGGAATTCAAATAACCGTGGAAGTTTTATTTTTAATTTTTGTCCCCACACAAAAAAAAATAATAATTTAATGTACCCACAACGGAAGAATAATATTCTATATCTGTGTTAATGTGTTTTTTTAATACCAAGGAGGACAATAGTTGAATGTTCCTATTTTGTAATATCGCGAAATAATTACTAAAATTACGCTATTTATAATTCTCAGTGTTTTCTGTTCCAACAAATAGTTGTTAAATCGAACGCAAGGAAACACCGGACAGCTGTGTCGTCCTGGATTAGACTTCTATTTAATTTATATACATATATTTATATTTTTTAATTTTATTTATTTTTTTATTTATTTATTTTTTTTTTTACACACTTATGAATCTTATGAATAGTATTTCTCCATCTAGACTTGCACCCACTTTTTGCAATGCTTCCCCGAGGGAGGAAAAAAAAACCGAGGACGAAATTAATAATCCGACAACAAACCAGGGCAATTTAAGTCCTGATTTACAATTGTCCTATCAACCCGAGTTTCCCAAAAGTCAAGGGAATTTCCACTTAGAAAAATATATTTTAACTGAATTAAGAGGACAAGAAGGAAGAAATGTTTATAAAGCCCACAATATCATCACAAATCAGGATTCTATATGTAAAGTAAGTTACTCGCTTTTTTTTTTCTTTTAAATTTATATTGACAAAAACAGGACTTGTAGATAAAATTAATCCAATTACCAATGTTTTAATTAAAAATCACATTTAATTATCTATTATACAAGTTCTATATTTGAATTTCTTTTTCAGCCACGAGTGAGACAAAATATTATTTATTTCTCCCGTAATCTTCTAGTTTAGCGTTGTAACTTATGTTTTGTAGTTTGGTACTATATAAAGTTTTTATAATGATATATCAATTATAAAATTACATCATTATGAAGTTTATTCTTCACTTAATAATCGGTAAAAAATTTTATATTGATTAAATAATTACCTGATTTTTGGCAGATTTTTAAAGAGGGGCTCCGTTCTATGACAACGACACTTAACTATTTTACGATGTCACAACGCTAAACTTACCCTTCTTTCACCTTTTCATCATAACATGTATTTTTGTTTTAAACAAAAGAAAATATTTTAAATTTCTTTGTTTAAACCATTTCTTTATTAATTTTTGTTTTAGGATTTTCAGTTTTTACTTGTAAATTAATTTTCAAGCTATTTGTTTCCACGCGACACAAATCTAAACCGTGTGCGTGCGAACACCAAGGATGCGAATCCAAACAAATAAAAAGGGCACAAAAAAACGTGTTCGTTTTTGGGGGTCACACAGACAGACAGGCTTGTTGGTTTCCGAATCCCTTTCTTTGTTTATTTCAATTAAACTTTGCCCCCTCCCTTCTTTTCTATCTACGCAATAACAACACTTTTATTTTAATAATGATGACCCTCCCTTTATTTAGGACCCCCTCCTCCTCACTTTTAATCCTTAAGCTAGGGGTCTTTTTTTTGTTTTTGCCTTTCAGTGACTCAGAAGTGCGTGTTTTAAAACAACAACAAAAAAACCCTTAAAAACTAATCCAAATAAATTGAACAACCTGGGGGGGGGCAAAAAACTAACTTTTTTTTTCAACTTAAAATCTAAACCATAATAATAATTATTACTACTAATAATGATAATTTCGTAATTAGAACTGGGGGGGGGCAATTGAGTTAATTATATTTAATTAAGAAATGTTCTTAGGAAGGAAATGACGAATTAATTGAATTAAAAAAAAAAGTTACTTTTTTTTTCATTGCGCAAAAAAAACTTTTCATGTTTTGGTTTAAAATGTTTACGTTTCAAAAAAAAAATATACGCGAAATTTGATGAATTTAATAAATTCTGATCACGTGATAAAATTAATTCCTAAGTTTTATTTATTTATATTGTTTCAATGTTTCACCCTTTGTGTTGGGTGGGAAGAAAAAGACTTATTTACTTGGCTGTGAACTTGAATATTATGTTGTTTGCTGTGACGTAGGTCTTCATCTCTCTCTCTCTCTCTCTCTCTCTCTCTCTCTCTCTCTGGTCTTGATTTATTTTGAAAAATGGTTTTTCGACAACGCACTCATATTCCGTCCGCTCTCTCACACACAATAAGCCATAGACAGAGGACGGACGACCAGACGGGTATTATGTGACACAACGCGGCGGTGCGGCGCAGTGCGGTGCGCGGTGACACAACACATTAACACACAACACGCACACTAATTCCCACCAAAAGCTAATAAAATAAAAAATCATTTCTTAATACTTATATAGACTCTGTCAGTATGTGACGAATTTCGTTGCGTAACTTTGTTCTAATAGACAGTTACATAACCTTACTATTAGTAGTTAGTTCACAGCCGTGGCACGCTCACGCTCTGATATCCAACCCTCTCTCTCTCTCATACACACACGGACATTATTTCTCATGCATACAGACAGACATTAAAGTTTCCACCAACACGAACTCACGTTGACAGGGACCCCCTAAACGCACCCTGTCCCCAAATATTGACTGGACACACTTTAATTCTCTCTCCCAACGCATTAAAAAGGATCTCTCACTCTCCTCCAACACTGACCTCTCTTTCCCCAAATGCATTGACGGGGGGGGAGCACTCTTTCTTTAAGCATTGACGGAGGAGGAGGAGGACACACTACTCTCTCTCAAAATGCAGAGACTTATGGACACGCTCTCTTCTTCTTCTTCCCAAATGCTTTGAGACACACTCATCACACTGTGTGTCCAGTGAAATTGTCCAAACCTGCGTTGATAGCGGTATGGATAGACACAGACACACTAAGCTATTGACAGTGAGGGAGGGACCACACCCACACACCACCACGACGCTCTTCTAAAAAGCCTTTATTGACAGGCTTGGGATGGGACTTCCTCCCTTCCACCCATTGACGAGAACTCCAGACCTGACCTACCTGTCGTCGTTGGCACCTAGAGCACTCCCCTCACCATTTAACCCTCCCCTCCCCTACCACCAAAAAAATGACGTGATCATTTTTATTCAACTCGTTTTTTTTTCCAAACAACAACAAGCCCTATAAATAATCAATGACGTAAGAAAAGAAAGAAAATGACTTTTTGACTTAAAAATGACGCCGTTCGTTTGTTCTTGAGATTTCAATCGCAACAAAACGAGTCTTTCAAATTGATTTGATTTTTCGATTCTTCTTTCTTGGATCGAATAATTAATCCACCCCCGTCTCTACAAAAATGTCCATATTGATAAGAAAATAATAATAATTGACCTTAAAAAATATATATTTCCTTCTTAATTTAAAATTTGCAAAATTAGTTTTAGTTTTTCAATTTATTTAAATAATGCAATCACCGAGATCAACTAATTCTCGGATAAATTCTAGAGTATTCAATCACTGACCGGTAACAACACAAAATATGTCCCTTTTTTTATTCTCCCTTCTTCCACTCTTGGAAATTGTTCCCTGGAAACATGGGTCCGTCTCCGTCATCACGTAAAAAAAAAGACCCTGTCGATATTTCCCCCTCCCCCGGTCTGGCCTGCCCGCCCCCCATGCTGGGGTTCTGATTATTAGCTAAATTGTTAATTGTTTGTTCATTAGGTATCGTCTTTTTCGATAGTCACCGCTTTTTAGAATGCAAAAAAAAAGTTTGTTTTTTTTTTAATTTAAGAAATCCTAAAATTGAGGCTCAAAATATTCAGTCAGGAAAAATATTTGAGTGGGGAAAATTTTGTGCTGTCACCGGTAGTGTTGTACTGTTGTTGTAAAGTTAAAACCAATTAATGTTTGTTTGTTTTTATTTATAGGGAAGTTAATGTTTGTTTTTGGTTTTTAAAGCGAAACAGCTGTTAAGGTTTTTTGTTTTGTTTTGTTGGTTAGAAAACGAAACAAAAAGAAGGGAAGGGGGTGGGCCAGGGCCATTGCTTTATTTTCGCTTATTATGGTTACTTTTATTACCAGGATTATTCATTATCATTATTAATCAGTATTATTCATTTATTATTCATTTATTATTATATAGTTTAAGCCAATAAAAGAAAACAAGTTTTCTTGCTGACGATATGACCCGACCCAAAACACGTCAGAAGTTATGTATGTAAAAACTTCAGCAGTATTTTTTTTTAATTTAAGGAGAAAAAAAATCGAAAAAAAAAATGTGATGACGAAAGAAATGAGTGATGGAAAGGAGAGAAGAAGGAAAGGGAAAAAAGGCATGACTGTCCAAAAAAAAAAAACACTTTTGAAATGATTAATAAAAAATATCATTCATAGTTTTTTTGTTTTTTTTTTTAGCTAAGAAACTTTTCAATTTGAATGACACACACACACACACACACACACAACGTCACCCCCTCTTTTTTTTTAATAAAAAAGATAAAGACTTAAAAAAAAAAGCTTCAATAATTCAGTCATCATTTTGAAGTTGAGGCTTTTTCTTGTTTTTTTTTTTATTTGATTGTATTTTATATATTTCATTTCATTCTTTCTAACTTTTAGTCTGTCTGTCATTCTCCCTTTCGTTCTTCCTTTCTTTCGTTCATCCTTTCTACATTTCTTCGTTTCTTTCTTTCTTTCTTAAAACCAATCCAAATTGAAAAAGTCACATGACAAGCCTTTTTTTTTTCTTAAAGTGACAAATCCTCTATGTCGTCAAAACCCTCTCTCTCTATCTCTCTCTCTCTCTCTCTCTCTCTCTCTCTCTCGAATGTCGTAGATCCTGTCGTATGCGACCAGTCCGACTGAAGTCAAACAACTGGTAATAGCATGACGCAGGTGGTGGCTGCTCCTATCTCCCTAAAGGGGCTCGTTTGGTCGAACGTCGTGTCGTGTCTGGTGGAGTCGACTGATTATTGTGCCTCCTGCCACTGCCTGTGTCTGACCCACAGCTGTTGTTGATGCAGCAATGAGTAAGAGTGCACATCGACCACCGCCACCAGCACCCCATACTCCAACGGGGAGAGCGGAAAGACAGAGCACACACGCACCACCACCACACAACATACTAACCACAAAAAATAACATAGATAAAAACAAGTGGTCGCTGACGACGAGAGTCGTATACTTCAGAAAGATTTATTTATTTACTGACTGTATTTTCTACGAAAAAGCTTTAAAAAACGACTTTCTTTAGAAATGTCGGATGTTCTTTTTTATGACTCTTTCGGGGCATCATCGCCCCCTCTCTCTCTCTCTATCTATCTATATATATATATATATATATATATAGAGAGAGAGAGAGAGAGAGAGAATCCAAACAAAACTGCCAGAAGAAGCACATCAATGCTGAAACCCAAGGGTAGCAGTTATACACAATATATATACATGTAACCGCTCTATCTATAAATCAATTGATTTACA
>JAUZSX010065487.1:0-19482 GCA_034780655.1 Idiosepius hallami
CGAACGAACGAACGAACGAACGAACGAACAGGCCTCGAAACATAGGTTCCCCTCATTAAAAATCGGGGTACCAAAAATGTATTAATAATGTAAGTGTTAAAAATTGTTAACAGATATAAAATGAACAATTTTCGATTTAAGTCTACTCCATGATTTATTAAATATTAAACACTTAATGATTAACTGTTTTAGATAAATCTCACTCAACCAAATCTCAATGTGGAGGCTTGACAGATAAAAAGATATTATACAATTTGCACCACCCCTTCTTTCTCTCTGTCCTCACCTGCTTGTCGCAGTCTATGAAATTTGTAGTCTAATGGTAACAGCTTGGTCATTGATAGTAGTAAAAATATAGTTTTATAAAGTAATATCAAAGAAAAGTGCAAACTCCATTAAGGATTTTTTAATTGGGAATAATTGGGAATTACTTAAATTTTTTTTTTTTGTTTTACTATTATAAAAGATAATTGGTTGCTCATAAAAAATTGTAATGCATTTTGTCTTCTAATAATATGATTAATAATTCATCATAAAAAAACGAAGATTTCAGTTACAAAAATTGCATCAAGCAATGAATGCAATAGATAGAAAGTTTATCTTTTTATTTCTTTTTATTTTCTCTTGGGGAAAGGTAATTGCAAAAAAAAAATGCAACTTTTTTATTTCATCTTTTAAAAATATGACTAATAATCTATCCCTTAAAAAAAACAAAAAAAAAACATTCAGTTAAAAACTAAACTCCATCAAACAATGCAGTAAAAAAAATATTTTTCTACAAATTGTACTCTTAAAATTCACTGCTATGAAATAAGGGGAAAAAAAGTTACTTTTGTTGTGGGTTTCTGTAGTTATTTCACAGCTAACTGTTCACTTGTCTGAACATTATAAGTTTCTATGAATGATTCTGTTAAAGTAGTAATGTGGGTCAAGTTTGTTTCATTTTCTACCCTTTCCCTTCATTCAACTGACTTAAAGTAGCATCTCTCTCTCTCTCTCTTTCTCTTCACACACACACACACACACACACACACACAGACCTAACTAGATTTTCTTTCTTTGTTTGGTTCCTTTGTTTACTCATAATGAGATCATAACTTGTTGACTTTCTTATCCAATTTGTTGCTCTTCTTCTATTAAGAATAGAAGAATAATCCTAGAAATAACTAAATAAACTGTATTTATTTTTCAAATAACACCAATTTTGGACTAATATCCTTAGGAAAGATATGAATCCCCTACAATACTTCCAGCTGTGTGTATTGTTATTCCCAAAGTGTGGGGAGAAAAAAAGATGTTTGTTTCTGAAAAATGACTGTTCTTGGCATTAAATGACCTAAAGGTTGATATGCCATACAAAAAAAAAAAAAAAACGAACAGGAACACCAATAAATAATTTGTAAATTTGCATAGGAATCTATTTCCTTCTTATTAGAAATTTTTCAAAATTATTTATTGCTGTTTATTTGAAAAAATAAATAAGGTTTAATCATTTATAATATTGTCAAATGATTTCCATTCTAAGCATTTATCAATTATGTCTTTTAGTTAACTTTATGCAACAATGCATTGTGGGATTGTTTATTCATTTTGTACAGATTTCTCTCCATCTCTCAAATGAAATCATTCTAAACTTAAAAGTATTGCCAGGCTTTGCTTTGATGCTCTTTTTGTGATTATTATACTGCTGTAACTTTTTTGAAAGCCAAAAAATGTTTTCTGCGGTTATTGACATCCCAGTGACCAACATAGCCCCCCCACACACACACACAAACAAAGTGGAGTATGGATTGGTTACTCTCCAATCTTTCAAGTTTGACCCATTACAGCTATTTTTTTTTTTTTTGGCTCAAAACCAAATCAAATTTGTTTGGAATATCCAAAATAAAATCTTAGCTTTCTAGACCAAAAAGACCACTCCTTTGGAGAGCCACACAATTTAGATATTTGTTTTATGGACCCTTCGTAGTTAAACTTTGGAGAGAAATGAAGTTCAAATTCTGACCTGTTTGCTTTTGGGATAATATGTTTTGAAAAGGTATGTATCCTGTATTCCTTTTCGATTATGAGATGACTAGTGCTGCTGTGCTGCCTGGCACTATTCGGACCATTATTGTTCTTAAAATTACTTTACAAACAAAAAAAAATTTTTTTTCTTTTTAATCCTTGAGATAAGACTTGATAATTTGTATATTTCGTATGTGGGGCATAGCCATTATCTTTATTTATATTAAACAATTATAAATATGAGGACTATAGTTTGCATAATAGATACACAAAAGAAAAAACATTTTTTTGCTAAATGTTTCTTGGTATTAAATGACTAAGAAAAATCAGATTAAGGACACATTCTGCTACTGCCTCCATTGGATTATCAGCCCTAGATCTTAGATTAAACATAGATTATTAAATCTTTGTTGTTTTCACGAGGAGGTGGTTAACAGGATCTTAGTTGGTCATTATTGTATTGTGGCTATAATCTCTTTTTTTCTTTTTTTTTTTAGTTTAATCAACAAGCCTATTTTCTTTCTTCCCATTGTTTTAGCTTACAATTTTAGTTTCATACTAACCACAACAAATCTCAATTATTGGATAAGTGTTGTTGGTTATATCAATCTAAAATAAAATACAATTTCTTGAATGCCTCTTACTGTTTTTATAAATCTTGGCTCAATAAACAAAGCAAAATACAATATTTTTATCAATTTCTTATTAGGTACTGTTGTCCTCATCTTTCATTTGTTATTTCACACTACGTTTTGGCCAACTATTGAAGGCAGTGATTGCTGGGATTATTATATTTACTTGGCTGAGCACCAACCCAAGTTAGGCACAAGACCATTTTTACCTGCTCTTTATATACCTGGGCTTTTTGCATTCAGTGTTGCTCTTCACCTAGATGAGTTGCTCTCCCAAATTAACGAGCCCCATCTGCCCAAGGCAATTAAAGGTGAATGTAATGATTTTGACTTGAATTTAAACTTATGTATCACAATTCCAGAATCCGAACTTTTATTAATGCTCCACACTCGCTGCCCTCACTGGTTGCTGTCACAAGACTCAGTTTGTATTGGAGGCCAACAATTCAGTTAGCTGAAATCTAGTAAAACACCATCTACGTAAGATGAGAACAACGGTCTATTAAAAGAAATTAATAGATTAAGAAGCCTCATCTGAAAGGATTTCTAAAATGAATACCAAAATAAAGTAAACATATTTGAATTGATTATTTCACTGCAAAAAAAGACAGATTTATAAATGAATGATTGAATAATAATTCATTGTAACATGTTGGCTTCTGTTTTCATATATTTATGTATTTGTTTATTCAATACCAAAAAATATTTTATGTGTGTGTATCTATTATAATATGAAAATAAAAATCATTGTGATTGTTTAAGAACCTACATCCTATAGCTCATCAGAAAATGATACTAGAAGTTCATTTTAAAAAATGATTCAGACCCTTTTCTTCTTTCTTCCTTCCTCTTTTTCTTCTTCACCTTCTTTTCTTCAAATTGATGTCAGTCTGAGCTTCTAACCATTGGGCTATTAGTCCAATTGCGATCAAAGTCTTGAAGTTAGGTTTCTTTCAGTTTTGAAATATTTTTTAATTGAATGCAGATATTCTTTTTGTTCATCTAACATTCATTCCCTCATACTCTGTTAAGAATTCTCACTGTTTGCTTATTGTTGGTACCTCGATATTTAATGAGGGGAACCTATGTTTTGAGGCCTGTTCGTTCGTTCGTTCGTTCGTTCGTGTTTTTCTCTGCAACCATCCATTCAATTTTTCTGAAATTTTGCATGAAGTTGTAACTTTGGTCAGGTTAGAAAGTGACATTCTCCGATTTTTGAAAAAAAATAGACAAATAAATTTATTTGTCTATCTATCTTTATATGTATATATATATATATATTACCCTGGTGAGTTCGGACTGTTTAAACTGTAGCATCCATAGCATTTTGATGCATTGTCTTTATCAAATGTCACAATACCCTTTAGTAAGTGAGGCATATCTACCAATGGCAGTTTTTTTTTTTTTTTTTTTAGATTTTCTAAGAAAACCAGTTTCAACCAATTTGCTGTTTTAACAGCCTGACACGAATTATATCAACTGGAAATAAACTTTAAAAACACACACACACACATATTTTACATAAGAATAAAAAATGATTACTAATAATTCACAATAATTCATTAGAATAGTCCCCTTAAAAAAAATAAAACTTCTTGTATATGAAAAAAACATTAAGATCTGTTTGACCTTGTGTTTATATGCAGGGCCATGCTTAGAGCCCCAGCAGACTCAGCAATTGCGAGGGGGCCGCTACGATTGAAAAAAAAATCAAATAAAATAAAAGTAAAATAATAGTAGTAGTAGTAGTAGTAATAATAATAATAATTTACTTTTATTGGATTATTCAAAGATTCTATATGTCCATAGTGCACAATGACTTTTTGGACACCCTGCATTATGAACAGATCTTAAACTATGAAAATAGAAAGTAAGATATCTTTGGTGTTGACTATTTGCCTGATTAGAGGAAGTTCTTCTCAATGTCTAAGTAACCTTATTGATAAAAAAAAAAATAGTTGCTAATTAATATTTATTTTGGGGGAAAGAAAACTGCCAATGTTGATTACCATTTGTTATTACTTCATAATACATTGTGTATAATTAATACCATATTTTTCATTAGTGCTTATTATGAGTAAGCAACTTTTAATATTCTTTTTTTCTTTCTTTTTTTAAATTTATTTATTTGGAAAAGAATTGTTACACCTGTAGGCATTGATGTAAATTAAAATTACCAAATCGTCGTAATTCAAAAGATTTTAAATTTGAAAAAAAAAAATTGAATATAGTTGATGGGATTTTGTAAATCTAAAGTGTTTTTTTTTTTTTTTTTTTTTTAAGAATTATCACTATTTTATTTTCTATATATTTGCTTATTTGTGTTAAGTTTAAAATCTGACTGCTTTTAAAAATTACTCTTAATTATCTTTAGTTTTCTTATTTTGTAGAAGTTTCTAAAACTGTGGTTCCCAAGCTTTTTTACATGGTATCATTATTAAGCTCTTTATATTCATAAAGCCTTTTTTGCAATAAAATTTTAGTTTTAATAAACATATATGTCAGCAAATTCTGGATTCTTTATTTCTAATATTTATATGTAAAAAAATTATTATATATTTTTTATGAAAATGAAGATCCTGTAAAAGGAGGATTTTTCTATTTACATTAAAGAAACGCGTATTCAGTTCTGTATATAACATACTGATGGATAATGTCAGTAGGACAGTTGTGCTTGGAATGAGTTAGTGTATAGTAATATAAACTTTGGTTAATTGATTTTCTCTGTGTTGGACAACTTGTATCTTCCATCTATAACCGACTCACCACACACGAGTAACCATTCTGCAGCACACCAGTGTGACTGTGCCACGGCACGATGGTTTGGAGTCCATGCTTTGAAGATTAGTCATAAAACTTTAGTTTCAGTTGTTTTCCTTACGTTTAGTTTTTAGAGTTTTAAAAAAAAAGAGATGAATTTTTCATTATATTAGGTTGTCCCAAAAATCAAAGGAAACCTGTCAAGAATTGTTTGATTCGTAGCCAGCTGAGTGGTACTTTCACCAGATCCAAAGGCAAAAGTCTTGGAAAATGCTGGTCTCTATTTTGAGAAATAAATTTTGTTGTTTTCGTTATAAGTTTGTGAAAAAAAATTAAGTGTTTATGAACTTTTGGGACAACCTAATAGATTAATACATTATTACTACTACTACTACTTTACTAGCAATTCATTTACTAAACATAAGATTTGTTTTGAAAAATTGATTGTGCCATAAAACAAAACTGGTTTTAAAGCTACATCTATTCATTCTGAATACTTTTCTTGGTTTTGAATTGTATATCGATCTTAGCAGCAGCCGAACTCTCACTTGTCTCAGTCTTTTTGAAATATTCATTACCTAACCTGTTTTATACAGACTAGCATCATAGCTCTTCAACTGCTACATCTCTTTCCCATGTCATCTTGCCCATTCCCCTTACCTGCCTTATTTTGGTTGTACAGGAAATTCAGCACCAATACTTTCATGTAGTTTACTTGCATTTGTATACATACACATCCAGTTTCTTTTTAACTTAACTGTTTTTTTTTTTTCCTTTATTTTCTGTATTCAAAATTTCATTGTTAGTGGTGCTGAAGCAAATATGTTGGTAGTGTTAGTGTTGTCATTCACTTTAAGTAACCCAGATTATTTTTCTTCTGCAAATCCTGTTTTGGTACCGTTCTGGTACGTATGTACCTCTTCTTGGATGGCACTCAATACTTAGCTTTAACCATTGAAAAAAGAATCTAGTAGTATTTGTGGTGAACACAATTCCTTCCTTAATTGCGTTTATCTCTTTGTCTGAAGTTCTACCACTAAAGGTGCAGACGCCTTTTTGATCTTTTATTCTCTTGCCTCTTCGTATGAAATCCATAGGAGACTGGGCTTTTAATATTTCTTTTATCTTTTGGGGTGCTAGTCTGTTAATCTGAATTGGGGTTTATTGAACTTTTGGGACAACCAGAAGTTGGAAAGGGCAGAGGGGGGGAGGTGAAGCAGTATTTTTATTTATTTGTTTTCTCTTAGTCTCTTTTAGTAAACTTACCTGATTTAGTCTAAATCAGGACTTCTTAAACCTATTTTTTGATTATGATATTTACTTAGTGAGCACCCTCCAAGTTTGGCACAAGGCCATTTTTACGTGCTCTTACCCGGTCTTTATATATTCTGTGTTACCCTTCACCTAGATGAGCTGCTCTCCCGAGCTAACGAGCCCCATCTGCCCAAAATCTTTTGATTATGACTTCATTTATGAGTGTGAGTGTATTTTTTTTTTTTTGTAATCTCAGGTAAAGACTATATAAGTATATTTGATTAACCATTCATACAAAAATGTAAAAATCAAAAATTGCACAATTGTTGTAAAATTGTATTTATTATAATTACAAAAATCAAATCCATAAAAACTATTATTATAACAATTAACTCTGTTAAAATCTCATGACTCCAAGATTTTGTTAAGCAAACCCATTTGGAGTTGCAACTCATAGTTTAAGAAGCCCTGGTCTAAATAGAACTAAAAAGGTTTGAAATATGGCCAAAGTAAGTTGCTGCATTGGGTTTAAATAAAAACCAATTTTAATTCTGGTAGAAATGAAGTAGACCAAGCATAATCTCACCAGTAAGAAGAAAAAACCTTATGGCCTGTAAAAGCAGTGGGCATAATTTGTTTTGAAAAAATTCTGGATAAAATCATAAATTTTTCTGTAAGTTTATGAAAGCAAAATCTGTATTAAATCTTTATTTTTTTCTTGTTCTTAATATCATTGGACTAGGTTTTTCTTTTAAAATCTGCTGAAGCTAGAAATTTGTTTTAAAAGATGAAAAAAAATCAACTAAACAACTTAGGTTTGAGTTGACAAGTTTGAATATATATACAGTTTTATTCTTTTTTTTCTAATTAATATTTTAAAACTAGTCTAACCCAGGACTTGTCACTTAAGGTTTTATTTTGCCTCACCCTTTTAATTTTTGAATTCAGGTTACAAGTAATTTGTAGTTGAATTGTTTAAGACAGTGTGTGTGTGTGCATTTGCTTTTTTTAATGACAGGTTCATCTATCATCAGTATGATATCTAAACTAAAAAAATTTTTTTTTTAAGTCCTTCATCTGACTTACTCAGTTAAAAGGCCACCACCAGTGTTGATTCTGGCTTCAATGGTTTCTATCTAATCTACTAACAGTTGTTGATATTATTTTAACTTTTTATCCAACCTGTATTGATTACAATAAGACAGGTTTACTTTTGTTTTCTTTTCTTTCACTAATTCTCTAACAACTAGAATTTTGTCAGCTTTTTTAATTGTCAATCACCAACTAGAGGCTTTTTTTTTTTCTTATAAAACACTTCTTTCGTCTGGTGAAAAGTAAAGAAAAACACTAAGGATGTAATTGCTTGTGTAGTCAGAAAATATGTAGTTTCTCACTAGCTAATCATTATTTATAAATTTAAGGAATAAGTTTTTATATTTTTTTTCTGAATCCTTTAAGATTAGGCTTCTGAAAAAAATGTTTCAAAGCCACAAAAATCAGCGAAAAAAAAAAAAAAAAAAAATCAAGATCCTACAAAACTTGAGAGAAACTTAATTTATACTTATGAAAAAAACAAAATAAAAGTAACCAACAAATGAATGACTATTAAACAAACTTCTATAACAGAAACCTAGAACAAAACCAATCAAAAATAAACAAAATACCAGACATTAAATGTCACCAATGCCATAAACTCCCAAATCAACTAATCTGTTTATTTTTTTTTCTATTTTCTGACTGTTATTCTCATCTTTACAGATGTTATTTCACTGTATTTCAGCCAATTTATCCTTCTTCAGGAGATAAATAAATACGAAAGAAATACTACGTTGAAAACAATCTAAAAGACCTTTTCCACAAAGTAGACCTTGAAACAATATCTTAGAATTCCTAAAAGAAACAATATTATATAGCAAAATCTAAAACCAAAAAAAACAAAAACAAATTTAACCAAATATCCTATTCAGCATTAAATGACCCATGAGGGTTGATATGCTGGTTAAATAAACCATCCAATCCAATCAATCTTCAGGAGATTAACTGCAATTGGTTAGAAATTCTTAGTTTTGTAAGTTTATCCCCAGTAATGACTTCCTTCCATAGTTGTTTTCATCTCCTAACATTTTGTCCCATGGTGCAGTGAATAGGGGCATTGAGTCTCTATGATTCCATATGAATATTGTCTGAAGATAGTGGTATGCAAACAGGCCAGAAGATTTGTTGGCCCAAAACGTGCTGAGACAATAACTATGGACGGTACAGTTACAAGACTCTGCATTCCTATCAGGGGAGGATCAATAACCTGTAGAAGGCTGAAGATTGGCCAAAACGTGATGAAACTACAAATGGAAATAGGTATCAACAGTCAAATTTTTGAAAACAACTAGGATTAATTTTTGTTCTTTTATCTAAAAGTAGACATGAATACAAGAAAAAGTAAACAAAAATTATGAATATATTTTGTTTAGTTTTTTAAATTGATTTTTTTTAACACCCCCAAACTTAGCAGATGTTTACTTCGCAATGTGGTATCTTTGAAAACTGCCAAGAAAACTAACAAGTTATTTATTTTTTTCATCTTTTTTGATGGCAAAGAAATTTTGCATTTTTTTTAGATTGTAAGGTGTTTTTTTTTTATTGTACATTTACACATGTAGATGTTTTTAGTCACACACAAAAAATCTTAATACATAAAAAGCACACACACATAACAAACACAAACTTTGGAATTCTTCAGCAATATCAAAGAAAATAGGCATTTTAGAATTTCCTGTTTGCATAAGGATAGGCCATAAAAATCTTTCAAGAACCTTATGAAGATATTACAATGAAAAATAATAAACAATATAATAAACCTTTTTCTTCTGTTTTTAGGGAAAAAGATTAAGGACTCTTTTCTGTTTCTCCCTCTTTTGGGACAATTAATAAAATCTGTTAGGATTCTTTATTTCTATACATTTAATGTGATGCATTAATGAATATTATAATTTTTTTTTTCTAATTATAAGTAATTTACTTTGGGGACTTGGATAACTCACAGTGAAAAAAATTGGAATTCTTATTGCATGCCAAAATTCTCAGATGGCTACAAATCATTTACTTGGCATTAATTATTGTTGAATGACTTTTGATAATTAAAATTCAATCTATTTAAACTGGTTTATTCTGACCAATTATAAATATAGTAAAAGTATTGCCCGGTGCCGGGGACTTGCCAATATTTCTTTTTTCAAAAATGCTTCGTGTTTGAAAATAAATTCTTTTTTCTTAATTTTGAAAAATACCTCTCCGTTATTTATTTACTTGTTTATTTTTAATTCAAAAACAGTTTTTCTTTAAAAACAATACATTTAGTCTACAAAACCTGTACATTTTGTTATGTATGTATTTATTTTTGAATTGAAATACAAAGTAAAAACTTCATTTTATTTTTCTTGTTTCATGGTTTAACCTATTTTTTTGTTTTTTTTTTTCTTTGATAGATGTAAAAAATATCCTAAAATGTATCTCTGGAAAATTCTGTTCAGGAGAGCTTACAGCTATCATGGGGCCTTCAGGGGCTGGCAAATCTTCACTGATGAACATTTTAGCTGGTTACAGGTATGAACATTTTTAGAACATTATTATTATTATTATTATTAATACAAGTTGCAATTTCTCCTCATTTATCTCCATATCTACATTTTTTTGTTTTTATGAAATTTATTAAAAAAAACAACAAAAAAACAAGTCTTTGATTTTCATTACTTTAAAAACAATACCAAAAAATCAAATTAAGTGTTGTTTTTTTTGTTTTTGACAAAAAACAAACAAAATCTACCAATTAAATTTGTATGAAAGGTTTACTGAATTCTTATACAATCTGTAATAATCTCTAGTAAAATCTTTTAGTGTTTTATTTTAAGAATTATTACATTTCTTTATTTCAAATCTTTTATGATTTGAAACTGGCTTTAGATTTTAAAAGACTTTCCTTATTGACTAAAACAAAAAAAAATAATTTCTGGTTTATATATTTAACCTGTAAACTATTGATAGAAACTAGAACCATCTCCTTAATTCTGTCTTTATTTTTTGTGTGTGAGTCATCTAGTTAATTAATGTATTGAATAATTACTTTACATAATTGAGAGGCAAAATTAAAAGAAATTCTTCTCTTGTGATTTCAGATTGTTTTATTTTAAGTTCATTTTCTCGCTTTATATTTTATTTTAAAAATCTTTATATATTCTAAAATAAAAAGATAAATCGATTTTGATAACTTGATATAGTTTTGGTTGTTATGACACTCAACAAATAATTTAATAGAAAACTAGAAATATTACCCAGACATTGGACACTTGCTTCTAAGGTAGTTAAGGAAACCTATCATATGGGACAGTAATACCATACCATGTTTGTAAAACGGTAAACATTCTTTCAAGTGTCAATTCAATTGAGATTTATGAAATGTAGGTTACCATGGTGCTATGCAAATTTCGCTTACCTGAATGCTTTAATGCTCACTTTGTATTTCTAAATTCGGACCTGTTAACAGCCATTTTTCTGGCTTTAAACAAGTTAGGTTCAGATTTATATCAAATTTCAAGTCTGTAGTTGCAAAATTTGTTAAGTAATTTGGTAGAAACTGAACCACACATGTGAATCTTTAGTTTTATAGACTCAAACCTTCTCCTTTGGCTGGTGCTTACTTTAATCTGCAGATACCCAACGCCTTTATCTGTTGCGCCACGGGTCTGGGGTCTATAGATTTGTTGCTAAATATTAAAATAGAAACCAATTTAGGTATTTTGTTTATTTTCACAGAACATCAAACATTACTGGAGACATCTTGGTAAAAGGCAAGGAACGTAACCTGAGACAATTCCGAAAAATGTCCTGTTATATCATGCAAGATGACCACCTGTTGCCCCATCACAGTGTTGAAGAATCCATGATGTGTTCTGCTAACCTCAAGTTAAATGAAAAAATGTCTTATGCTGCAAAACAGAATCTTGTAAGTTTTGTTTTTTTACTCCCTGTAAATTACTCTCTTCTCCTTTGACTATTATTTGATTGTCTTAGACAAAAATCACTTTTTTTAACTGTTAATTATTCTCAATTTTTTTCTTTGTTCATGAACCCTATCCTTTCTTTTTTTTTTTATGATGAACCTCCTCCTAAATATTGATAATAAAATAATATTCTAGTTTTCACTAATATAAATTTTGAGCTCTTAATAAACCAAGAAATAGTATATAATTAAACTAATTTTATGCAACTAGAGTATTCTACAAGGATTATAATAAGTTATATTAATGAAAATTAGTAGTAATGACAATCATAATAATCATCATCATAATAATCTTCATCATAATAATCATCATCATAATAATCATCATCATAATAATCATCATCATCATAATAATCATCATCATAATAATCATCATCATAATAATTCTTTACCAATATTTTGTATATCAATGTTTCTTACATGGTTGATATAAATGTGGATTCCTGATTTGTTAGATTTTCCTTTGGATTCCCAGAAATATTCCATGGGCCCTAGCCCCTATGCGTACCCAGTTAAGAACCCCTATTCTAGATGGATTGTAATTCATTCAATAAACCTGCTATTGTTATAAAGGTTGATATGTCATTTTAGGTTGATGAAATCCTGGAAACATTAGGTTTAATGGAGACCAAGAAAACACGTACCGGGGATTTGTCAGGTGGGCAGAGAAAGCGTCTCTCCATAGCATTGGAGCTTGTCAACAACCCACCTGTCATGTTTTTTGATGAACCCACCAGGTGAGACAATATATTCTCGTCTTTCAACTTTTTTTTTTTTTTTTTTAAGTCTGTCTCCATTTTTGTGTCTGGAAATCTCTGCTGTGCAACTGAGATAAACTAATTTGATTACAAAACTGGGTTTAAACAAACTATCAGTGCCGTGCTTAGCCACGTAGCGGCCCCGATGCAGAATGCACCTTGCAGCCTCTTTACCCTAAGAGGGTAAATTGCCTCCTCTCGGCATACTGGAGGCTTCGATCAAAGACTATATTATATTTACTTGGTAAGCACCAATCCAAGTTTGGCACAAGGCCATTTTACGTGCTCTTACCCGGGCTTTTTAAATTCAGTGTTACCCTTAACCTAGATGAGCTGCTCTCCCGAGCTAACGAGCTCCATCTGCCCGGGGCGGCTAAAGGTGAATGCAATCGTTTTGACTGGGATTTGAACTCGCGTAATATGATCTCAGAGCCTGAGCTTCTACCAATGTTCCACCGTCGCTGGGGAACTATATATGAATAGAGGGCCAAGATGGTTCTTGTAATATACAAATGCAAGAGAGACAATCCCTATCAACAAGAATTGCAACTCTTAAGGGGCCTCTCTAATCAATCTGGGCTGCTAGCAAGAAAACAAGCAATAAAAACATCATCCCCCAGATATTATATTATATTTACTTGGTGAGCACCAACCCAAGTTTGGCACAAGGCAAATTTTATGTGCTCTTACTCAGGCTTTTTACATTAGGTGTTAGCCTTCACCTAGATGAGCTTCTCTCCTAAGTTAACGAGCCCCATCTGCCTGAGGCAGCTAAAGATGAATCCAATGGTTTTGACTGGGATTTGAATTCGCATACTTTGATTCCAGAGCCCGAGCTTTTACCGATGTTCCAACTTTGCCAGCCTCAGATATAATCAATAAGAATCCTGACAAACTATTGGTTTAATAATTGATTCTTAGCATGTATTGATGCCCCCTTGCATAATTGTAAAAATAATTATTAAAAAACTTATTGGGATGATTTGGTTTGGTTTGCTTGGGTTTAACGACCTTTCAACCTTTTCTGATTATTTAAGGTCTCATAGGTTTTACAGAGAATTTTGTCTGTTTATTCATTCAATATTATTTGGTTTGCTTGGGTTTAACGATTTTCAACTTTTTCTGGTTATTTAAGGTTTCATAGGTTTTAGAGAGAATTTTGTCTGTTAATTTATTTGATATTATTTTTATTGATGTTTTGGGTTATTTGGTTTGTTAAGCTGATTATTGGATTTTTTAGGGTTTTTTTTTGGTGAAGGAGGATTTCTGTAGTGATAAATTCAGTTATCAGGATGTTTTTTATTTTGGTATGAAATAGGTAAAGTATTTTTTATTTATTTAACCTATTAACAGAAAAACAATACCTCTGAAAAATATAACGATGGGGGTGGGAATCATAGTTTTCTTATGTTATGTTCAATATTAAATAATCAATATGAAATCAATATTAAATAATCAATATGAAAATCATAGACAAATTATGAAAGGTACAAAAAAAAGGATTTAGATTAAAAAAAAATTTCACTAACCAAATTTTTTTCGGTCATCCAAAATTTCTCGTTGCTCACAGCTACTATGACGGAGAAGATTATCTGCAAAATTTAAGAAAATAAGAAAATCATTTAATTATTTTCAGAAAAACAAACAACAAAAAAACAATTTTCTTGAGTTTTAAAAAATTCACTTGAACTCACAATTTTAATACTCAATTTTCCAAAATTGTCACCATATAAAAATGGATTAGTTTTGTTATATCTTATTTTAGTAAGAATATAGCAAGAACAACTGGGTTATGTTTAAAGACAAGGGATTTTTATATACAAAAGGGATATATATAAGTTAAGAGTCTTTTGAGACATCTTGTCTCGTCTGTCTTTTCTTCTTCTTCCTTCTCAGTCACGTGAGAGAGTCTTTTTATATGTCCATTTCATCTATGGAGGGGTGTTAGGTTTTTCCATTATATCAAGTTTCTATCTTGCTTAACTTGAATAATTCATTGATTCTTAATCCAAGATAATTTTGACTGGATAAGGAAACCTGCATAAGGCCAACTATTTATGAGCCTGAAACTAAAAAAGAAGAATTACTATTTCTTCTTGTTATTTTAATGATTTTTTTTGTGAAGTTTTTTTTTTCTTTCAATTTCTTCACATTAGCAACAAAGAGTTAGAATTGGAATCGGGACTTAAGAGGGGGTAAGGAAAGAAACGCACTGCAATAAATATTTTGCTTTTAAGAAATATTATATATCTAATATACTATTAAAACCCTACAAGCATTTGAACAGGTTTTGAGTTTATGTGCATGTGCGTGGCTAGATCAAGTAGGCGCTATATTTCCAGAAGTAAATATGGAATTGAACTGAGAACACTGCTTTTCTTAAATAGTTACCTATCTAATTACTGGCCAGGCTTGACGTTGCTTAACTTTGGTGATCTGATGGGAAGCAAAGTCTCCAATGCAACTTGACCGTACAAATCATTACAGCATTTTTAGAAGTGGTGATTCTTGCTTAAAAAAATTTTTTTTAACACTGAGAAGATTAAGAAGAACTGTTTTTGAATTGAAAATAAACAAGTAAATAATGGTGAACTGTTTTTGAAAATTAAGAAAAAATAATTCCTTTTCAAACACAAAGCGTATTGTATAAAGAACTAGAAGTATTGCCCAGCTTTGAGATCAGTGTTATCCTTCACCTAGATGAGATACTCTTCTGAGTTAATGAGCCCCATCTACTAGAGGCAGCTAACGAAAGATGCAATAATTTTGACTGGGATTTGAACTTGAATACGATTTCATAGTCAGAGTTTTTACCAATGCTCTACCTTGCCAGCTATACACAATTAGTGGGGAAAAAAAATTCATGTTGTTCAAGATAAAGATAGTAGTCTCTGACAAATGTATAAAATGTTGTTAAAAAACAATCTTTGGTGACAGACGAAATGATGACAATAGGTCAAGACATGTCAATAGTGGAAACCAAAAGAGAAAGAGTCCATTTAAGAGAACACAAAAATAAGTATTATTGTTTAAGACATCTTAGTATTTCATTTAGAAGGTTGTACAGAAAGGAGGACAATAAGTCGAGACCTGTCAATTGGGAAAGAAATTAAGAAGGAAACCTTCTTGTGCTAAAAGAGATACACAAAGAAGAGGACAATAGTCTGAGATGCGTAAAGAATGGAAAGGAAAAGTTAGATTTCAACAGGAATTTCTTTAAAATTTTTTTCTATAAGCAGGTTTTGATAAAAAAAAATTTACTTATTTTTTTATTTTAATCTATTTATTTTTATTGTTCATTCTATTTTGCTTCTTCCATTGGTTCCAACTTTTTAAAAAAAAAATTGTATCAATAAGATTTTTTTTAATTTTTTTTTTATTTTATTTATTTCTTGTTCTAATTTTTTTTTTCTTATTTAAACAAGCCACAACTTTTTTTTTTATTTTTTGTTTCTTTTTTTCCACTTTTTTTTCTTTTTTCATTCCATTTTCATTCTTTTTTTTTTTCTTTTTACATCTCTTTTTTTTTCCATTTTTTTCTTTTGCATTTCCTTTTTTCTTTTATCAGTTTTTCTTTTTCCATTTTTTTCTTTTTCATTCTTTTCTTCTTATTTCATCTTTTTCATATTTTTCATATTTTTCTTTTTTCATTCTTTTCTTTCCCTTTTTCTTTTTTCATCTTTATTTTTTCTTTTTCCAATTTTTTTCTTTTTTCATCTTTTTTTTCTATTTTTTATTATTTTTTTCTTTTTTCATCTATTTTTGCCTCTTTTTTTCCTACATATTCTTTTTTCTTTTTCATTCCTTTATTTCCATTTTTTCTTCTTTTTCTTTCCTTTTTCATTCTTTTTTCATTCTTTTTTTTCCCATCTTTTTTTCCCCTGTCCAATAAACACCACAATCATTGACTTTCATTCTTTTTTTTTTTCTTTATTTTAAACTTTCACACCTTTTCTCTGCCAGTCGGTTGACCTGCTCTGTTTGGTCAGTCATTTTTTTTTTCTAATTTTGTTTTTATCTATTGAGATGTTTACAGATTATTTTCAGATCAATTCCTTCAATTTTTGATGATCTGTTATTCCTACATTCACACTGATTATCCTCACACACCTCCCCACCTAGCTAACCAGTTTTCTTCCATCCATATTTGGACACTCTCATCCCAACTCTAAATTCAGACAAATCAATATGCTTTTATTGTCGATTTTTTATGATCAACTCAACTTATTCCTGTTGATGGCTATTATCCAACCAACTTACACTCATTAATATCTCTCTTTTTTTTCTTCTTCTTCTTTTACTCTGAGCATCAGACTGAGAAACAGTGACAGCCAACATTTATGGGACCCTAAATTGTTATTGGGACCCCAATCAGATCAAACTCAGTAATTTTATTCTCTCAAAAAGTTCCAGGCCTTTTTTTTTTTTATTTTATCATTTAAACAAAAAAAAATGATCTTTTTTTTTCAAATCCTGTAAACTTTTTGGTGTTCTCTACTATAGCCTGTTTTTCAATGGAACTCTTAAAAATCCATGGCCATAAACTTTCCTCTATGAACGAAAATAAAATATTTCAGTAGGGCATATTAGGTATAAGGTATGGGCAGCGAAGTTGGAGCATTGGTAAAAGCTCGGGCTTTGGAATCATAGTACGTAAGTTCAAATCCCAGTCAAAACCATAGCATTCCCCTTTAGCTGTCTCAAGCAGATGGGGCTTGTTAACTCGGGAGAGCAACTAATCTAGGTGAAGGTTAACACTGAATGTAAAAAGCCTGGGTAAGAGCACATAAAAATGGCCCTGTGTCAAACTTGGGTTTTGTTGGTTAGATTGTTTTATATCATAGTTACTTGGTTGAGTACTAAACCAAGATAGGGAAAAGGCCATTTTTACTTACTCTATATACCTGAGCTTTTAGAATTCAGTGTTACCCTTCACCTAGAAGAGTTCCTCCCCTGAGTTAACAAGCCCCATCTGCCCGAAGCAGCTAAAGTGAATGTAAGGGTTTTTTGATAGGATTTGAATTTGCGTAATACGATTCAGGAGCCCGAGTTTTTACCAATGATCCATCGTCGCAACTGGTTGGCTTTATATGATACCATATCAAGCTTTTTACAGTCATTTCAGATAGAGAATAGGTTTGTTAGGGAACAGTAGTTGTACTATTTAATGCAAAGCTAGAGATTTAAAAGCTGTAAAGTTCAAATCTTTAAAATAACAAAATTATTTTAGTGTTGTGTAGAACTATTAGAAAGTTAGTGGTGGGGCAGCATATTTCATTATCTGCATTAGCAAGATCACATAACGTTCAAGCTAATGTTGCTGATTTTGTTGGTGCCAATAAATGAATGTAGGACCAATCTATGTATGAATTAAGTGAGTTAACGTTATTGTCCAATTTCTTGTTTAACATTGATACCAAAGAATAAAAATATTTTAAATTCCCTAAATGTGTTTCTCTATTTTTATTTTCTTTTTTAGGACCAACATTGGAATCCCAGAAAACTACAGGAAATTCAACAACAATGAAGCAATTTCTCTTTTCACACAAGATCAAAGAAGACCATAGATAACCAACAATAGAAAATGTCATTTTGAAAAGTTGTTCTAGAGAAAGCTTATTCCAATCATTAAGATCTAATCTCAACACCACTTAGACCAGAGTCCAAAGAAAGTCACTATGTTACCTTAAATTTTAATAATAAGGATTAAAAATGTTTAAAAACAGTCTTTCTGTTATAAAAATAAATAAAAAACTAAACACACTTTGATTGGCAGCACAAAAAAAACAGATTTGATCCTGACCACAATAAGGATTAATTGGCTGAAATATTTTGAATTTCACAAATATAAAAAATGAGGACTATAGTCCACAAAATAAAGATAAGATAATATTAAAAGAATTTAAAACTATCAATACTCTAAAAGCAAGACAAACACTAATGAGCTAATTTTATCAACAACACAACTTTTACTATGGAATAGATTAATTAGCCAAAACATTGTCATTTTGACTAATATAAAAATGAATACAATAGTCCACATAATAAATATACAAAAAAAAGCTAAATTTACAAATGTGAAGGAAAAAAATTGACAGAAAATTTAATGTTGATGAAAAACATAAATTTCAATATAAATTTAAATTCAGCAAAATATTTGTCTTCTTTTTAAAGAGTTGTATAATTTTTAAAATAAAAAAGGTATAAATCATGATCATCTATTTATTGGAAGATAAAACTCTAAGGTTTCAAGGATTAGTAACAATTTAATCTTAAAAGGTTGAATTAAAAATGTTAAAAAAAAAACTCAAGATGTTTAATTTTATAATATTTCTTCACACAAATAATCTTCTAGTTAATCATTGAAGAAAGCACAATCTCAATGAATTCAGTTGAACATAACAAAATGTTAGCTATTTCCAAAGAATCATTAGAAAAGAGAATAATGCCAAAAGTCAAAATTCTGCTTTCTTTTATTTCAATAAAACAACCTGATATCTTGTATATGTAAATAATATTCATTTGTCTAATATATTTTTGAATTGGGTGAACAAATTTTAACAATAAAAAAATCCATTTTGATCTGGCATATTTGAATTATGGTTTATAATTAAAATCATTGATTAATGAATTGTTTAATCATTGTTTCAAATTTTAAATGATTGATTGCCGTACAAATTATTAATCAGAATTAAAATTATCACAACTCAAATTTATGATAATTTTTTTATACTAAAATATTATTTTTACTCTTTGTTTTATAAATTGAGAAAATAATATTGAATCTATTCAGCTGAATTGTTTGCTAATGTAGCAGACACGTCTTTTACAACATTTACAACAGGAAGTAGAGACTCAGCAGCAACACTTACTTTGCTTTGCAACAGTTCTCTCTCACCGCCAGGTTTAAAAAACGAAATAGAGCAGTTTGTTTTCAGCAAAGACCGCTAGCCCCGAGTTAATAATATATAATTGCTCTATCTATATATACGACCCAGATTAACCCCAAACAATTTGA
>JAUZSX010065595.1:0-19478 GCA_034780655.1 Idiosepius hallami
AAACCATTGCATTCACCTTAAAAATGGCCTTGTGCCAAACTTGGTTGGTGCTGCTGCTCACCAAGTAAATATAATATATAAATTTTGAACATTCATGCTACTTCACTACACAGACATAAACTTAAACAAATTTGTTAAAATCACGATTGATTTAAAATGATGGTTATGAGAAGACAGCTGTTTTTTTTTCTGCTTGTTATAAAATGATAAATAGTTTTAAAGAGAGGTCCACTAGGCAATCGGACTTCAGAATCGTAATACGCGAGTTTATAATTAGACTAATACCTTTGAGAAAGATTTCCCCACATTCTCCATCTATGAGGGCACATTGTGTTATTTAATAAACAACATGTCACAGAAAAAAATGTTTATCAAAAAATGATTGCTCCCGGCATTAAATGGTCTAAAAAGTTTGACATGCCGTAAAACAAAAACAAAAAAACTAAACCAAAAAAGTTGTAATTTCCTATTTGAAAGATTTTTTTTCAATTTCTACTTCATTCATTTATTGTACTTTCGTTTTGTATAAAAATATATACGATTAAAGCCTAATAAATGTTTTCATTTGCGTACCATATTAACTTTTATCAGTTATTTACTGTAATAAATATCTTGTATGTCCGTGTTCTTATCAGTAATAGTTAATTTCATGTTTTTTTTTTATTCTATTACAAGAAGAGGACAAGTTATATCGTTTGAAGATCGTGTTGTAGCAAGGGGTGTGTTATATTTTTTATCAATTTTAGCTCGTTTTGGATGACTTAAAACATTTAACCTTTTGTAAATAAGTATAACTGCGAAACATTTCAATTTATGTTATAAAATTGATCCTCTCATTATTATTTTGTATGTGGGGGGAGGTATAACTTTGATGTGTTCTAACAATGTTTTATCTTTTGAAAAACTTTAATTTGTTTTTACTTTGAATATTTTCTTTTTGTTTGTGATATACTATTTTTCCTTTCCTGATGCGTTTAGTTCAATATAAAAGAAACCCAGATATCTAAACTAGTAAAATCAAATTAAATTTTTTCAAAAATAATTCTTGCTTTTCCTAGTTTTGTGCAGTTAAAAAAAAAGAGAAATCTAATACACGTTTGGGATTCAATCAATCATTTTCTCTCTCTATTATATGTGAAACAAATCTATTAGAATGTTAAAATGTAAGTCTAATGCAAAATGCATATTAGCTCTTTTTTTTTTTGTTTTTGATATAGAAACGTTTCGCACTTAACACTTTCGACCCTAATTTATCAAAATTACCAAGTAGTCACCCAGAGCTGTTATCTCAGTGGAACAGATTAGTGTTAAAATATTGGTATGTTTTCTGTTACCTTATGTCTTCAAGGCCGATATATCGGCCCTGTAGAGTGTAAAGGATTAAAATAAGAGTTTACCAGTGTTTGGAGACTGCACCTAATTTTGCTACTAATATCTTGTTCATGAAGGTTTTAGTATAATTCGTTCTCTTAGTACTATTAAAATTAACGTCTATAGTAACATATGGGGTTGGGGTTGAAATTAATGTCGGTTTAATGTCTAAATAAATGCACTATTCCTTTTATATTTGTCCATTTTTTCTTGTAACTTACTGAATCTACTTACATTCCATCCCTTTAAAAATTATTAATTATATTAAGACAAAAGTTTTTAAAATTAGATTTTGAATAAATTCGTCGAAACATTAAAAAATGTATAACAAGTGGATGATGGTAGCTATCTTTAAATTAGATTTATGCAACCTTATTATCATCATGCAATTAAAGACCTCGCTATGAAACAAAAGATTATTTACAAGATTATAGATTAGTTTACTGATTTGATTATTTACTCGAATAATGTAAATGTTCCATTATGAAAGTAAAAGTTATTTTAACAAAATTACAAATTAATCATGCTTAGTTGCTCACAATTATTTTTCTTGTAATATTAGTTTTAAAGATCTGGAAATATTCAATTTCTATTCTCCCACTATTAGGATGTGTGCTCAAAGGTCTATATTATTCAAGAATTTTTATTCAATCAAATACATTTTAGTTTGATGAAAAAATAGTCAAACGAATGCCAATATTCCACTACATATCATTCTAATTTTATCAAAGCGTAGATGTTGCATATATTATGAGAACCTGACAATATCAAAAAATTTTAATTAAACTTTCATTAATGGCAGTCAATATAGTTGCCAAAAATAACCTGAATTGTAATTGGTCGGATTTTGGAGCAAAGTTAGTTAAAAGTTCAGCATCCAAATTATAGAATAAAATTAAAATAACAAATAAATTAATGCCACCAAATTTTGCTTAGGAAAGGTTAAGGAATTTTTTAAATGATTTTATGTACAATTGAAAGAAGAAAAAATTCTCCCACTGCTTTTAAAGGCCATTAAAGATTTTTTTTTCGACTAAAATTTCAATAATAAATTGTCAGTACGTTTTCTTGGTTAAAAAATATTATTCAAATATATTTTTTAAATCGCTTATATATATTAAAATAATTTAGAATATTTCATGTCGATCCATTTTTACAAATTTTCAATAAACACATTCTAGATAAGCTCATTCGCAGTCTATATAAAAAACAATTTTCCATATATTTTTCTATGTCAATATAAATTTACAGACTGAGTTTTCATGGATTATTTCATTATCTTATAATTTTCACATAAACTCATTCGAGCTTTGCATGTACTATACTCTAAACTGTAAAACTGTGATGTATACCTTAAATAAGCATATTCATTGGCGGTATCATCTTGCTTAATTCATTTCCACAATCTTAAAAGAATTGGAATCTTAGGTTAAAAAATATTCTGTTATCAAGTACTTTCTAAGGGAGAAGTGGAGAGGCAAAAATAAGTTAAAAATAATAAAAAAAATTAGGATAGCCGGAAAAAATTAGGATAGCCTAAAAATAAGAATAGCCTAAAAATGACAATGGCGATTGAAATTGTCCATAAGAGTGTTTGGTAAATATAAGAAAAATTCAGAATATTCCATTTAAAATGTACTTTAGAAATGCATAAAAAGAAATACAAAAAACTTTGGATTTTATCTATGATTAAACACAAACAATTATTTTATTCATAACTTGTGTTATTCAACCTGAATTGCTCAGTTAAACAATTGACAAATTTTTCTTTTCAATATTTTTTTCTATTTATCTATTTCTTATTTCTGTTTTTTATTAGATATATTGTAGAAACGCGGCCATTATCGAGTTAGCACTAAAACAACTTGTTAACATTTAGGTCAGAAACTTAACGGTGAATAAATAAGTATCCACTAATGCATACTTGTGGCACCATAAATATAACTAAGGCAAAACATCAGTGCAGCGTAGCTGTAGTTCATTGATAAATACAGTCTATTAATAATACATAGCAAAAATATTCCAATAATCAAGTAAAGTTATTATTGACTTAAAAAATAAAGTTGGAATTTGTAAGTTAGCAGTAACGAAATTTCCAAAGTGTTGGTATAATTCGTTTGGGAATATAAAGGTTTATCCCATGTTGAATTTCATAAATTGTGTGCTGTTTTCACTTTGTTTTTCTTTTTTTTAACTGTTCCATGTGTTTTGCAGATGTAGTAGATTTACAAATTCTAGGAGATGTTTAAATTAGAACAATTGGGAGATTAATTACTTTCGGCTTTAATATATTGATAAGTTGGAACATAGAGTTTGAGGAAATGAAAAACCAATTTTGGTTTTAAACATTCTTTAAAACCTTTTTTTATGTAAAAACAATCAAGTGAAGATTACGCTGCCTTTTTCCTAGGATATCATTGTTAAAAAAAAACTTTAGTAGAGGATTAATTATAACAATAACTATAATAATAATCCTAGCAAGAAAACTACACCTGATTATCATCGACAAGATGCAAAAGAACGCCCCAGTAGTAAATTCTGTTGTAGAAGATTATCACAGATTAAAGATGAAAGAAACAGAAAAAAATCAGCAAATCCAGGAATAAGCCAAATTAAGGAAAATGTGGAATATGAAAACTACAGTAAAATAAAATCTCATTGTAGCTCTCAAAGAAATCCCGATAGCTCTGAAGGAAAGACTGCATGACATTGACATCAATGAAAAGATAAAAACCAATGCACTCGGAAGAGCACAAAGACAGACCAAATGTACACTGACCAAATGTAAATGTTTGTGGAAGGAAATCTTGCTGTCAGCGACTGCAAGATGCAATGCTGGAGGGACAGAGGTAACTTATTATTACTATATCTTCGGGAAACATCACGAGGTGTTGATGAAATCAGGATTTTGTTAAAAACGGGTTTGAATATTGGATGCAATAGAATGATAAATCAGGGAAATACAGCAACATTCAGCCTCTGACTGGAATGGCGCAGGGCCAGCTGGAGTTTCACGAGAAATTTCTAGTCACTCTTATTACAGTGAAAGCCACTAATCGTATAGGCACTAAACATGACTTGTGTGAAAACTAATATAATAATAAATTAGTAGCAGAATAGTAGTTGTAGTTCTCACTGTTTCACTGAGCTGTTAGTAAACAGACGTATTGAGTTTTCACAACTGCCATCAGCATATTATTATCATTATCATTATCATTACTATTATTATTATTATTATTATTATTATGAGGAGGAGGAGGAGGAGGAGATCTTACACCAATTGTTAAATACTATTTTGCCTCCAGAAATGTTTGGAGTACTATGGTAACTTCACTACCCTTTTTGTGCAAGAAAGAATTTGATAATCACTTTAACTTTTCTTCGAGTCTTGGTGGGTGTGCTAATAGCAAATATTTCTGTTTTAGGGGAAAAGTTGTGTATCACTATTTTTTTCTTTTTATTTATTTTCGTATTTGTATACAGCATGAAAATGATCTTGTTTTTTGTAGTTCGAACATATTTTCCCAGAGCTGGGCATTTGTCTGCATTTCTCTCATGTTCCATTATTCACGCTGTAAAAAAAAATCAAAGCTTTTTCCTAAATTCATTTTATTTATTTGTACTCGTAAGTTTTTAAATATAAAGAAATAAATAAAATGCCAATGAATGTATCCGTAGCACACTGCAATAGGTACAAATCCGATGAAGTGCCAGAAAAGACTTATTATTACTTTACCTTCGGAAGCACCGCCAAGCTTTTTTCCTTTTGTTTTTCTTGCAAATTGTAAATTAATTTCGCTTATACTTATTATTATTCCCATTATTATTATTTAATTTTTATTCACAATTTCTTGTGAAATTAATTGGATTTTGGATAAACCTTAAATCCCATATATTCTCGTAAACGGAAATGAAAACGTGACAGAAACAAATTCTTATGCAACGAACGGAAGTTAGATAAAGTAATATTTAATATTTACAAGTGAAATTTTAAATTAGTATTAAAAAAAGTGAAACTAATAACATAAACAAGAATTAATAAAAATAAAATATTTGGAAAATATCACTGAGGATTCTAAAGGGTTGTTTATTATTGTTATTGTTATTGTTTTTGGTGTTGGTGTTGTTGTTTTTGAATAAAATTAATTAAAATGAAGAATGGTTTACAATTTGAAATGTAAACCAAGAGAGAGAAAAATTAAAGTGAAGACAGAGTTGAAAAAAGAAAAATATGAAATAAAGTTTAAAAAGATAACAGAGAGAGAAAGACAGACACATGGAGAGAAAGAAGCCAGAAGAAGGCAAAAATTAGTTATAAAATGCTGCGTTTCTGAGGAAAAAAAATAGCACAACACAATATGTACCACGTGACAATATGCTGCAACTTAGGGAACGACTCTGCTGCGTCTAGTTTCTTCTCTTTAAGCAACCCCGGAAACAAAAAAAAAAAGTCTGAGAGGAAGGTCAGAGGTGTTTATAGAAAACGTCGGTTTTGTATTAGTTATATTAAGAAAGAAAATAACTCTTGATTCTTACTACTATTGTTTTGAGATGAAACAAAATTGCTCGACTCAGGCCTTATGCTAAACTTGACTATTTTTTCATTTTATTTTGTTTTATTTCAGCCTTTTTTTTCTTACTTTTATTTATAAACTCTATTATGTTAAGAAAATATAGGCCATACAACTGTTTTCTGATTTGATAAGGAAATGTTAGATTATGTATATTTTTATCGGGCTTTCTTATTCCTATACTACAGGAAAAAAGTAAGAATAATAATCCAATTCATTTTTAGGGCTGAACATTCAAAATTATTATTATTTTTTTATTGATTAACTTTAAAATGTTCTTACTTTTCAACAAAACAGATTTAATTTTAAATTGATTTAGAAGTAGACTCTTGTATCTGTCTACTTCATTTTGCTATAAAAAGTTATAGAAAATAAGGAAATGCTACAAATAGATAAATATAATTAAATTAATAATCATGTTCGAACTTTAAGTAACTTTTGCAGGTAGGCACACTTACTTTTTTAATACTTTAAACCCCGACTAATCAAAATTACAAAGTAGTCACCCAGAGTTGTTATATTAAAGGAACATATTAAAGCCAAAATATTGGTATTTTTTTTTGCCTTATGTTGTCAGGGCCGATATATATTCCTCTTAAAGTTCAAAGGTTTAATGGAATTCAAAGAAAATAGATCTTAGAACAAAAACATAATATAATAAACACAACATCCAAAGAAATCAAAGAACTTTTAAACAATAACACAACAATATTAAAAACATGCAACAACCACTAAAAACTAATAATGTTAGAAGCCTTAATGATAAAAAATAAGAACCCAACTACTAACAAAATAAACTTTGACAGTAGCAATAGAATTATCCATCTATTCGGATAACAACGGGAAGAAGGAGGAGGGAAAAAATGAGCGGGGAAATTTAGCAGCCATAAGAATTTAGCGGGAAACTACGTGAAATATTTTATTAATATAAACAACAATAAGAAAAAAAAGGAAAATATCACAATGGTATTAGTGTATTTTCGCACCTATGGGTGTTCATATGCAGTTTGAACTATTATCACTAACTATCGCACCCATGAGTGTTCATATGCAGTTTGAACTAACTATTACTTAATATGGCAACCATGGGTGCTCATATGCACTATTAGCTTTATTCCTTTGGACCGTAACTTATCAAAATTACCAAGTAGTCACTCAGAGTCCTTATATTAGAGAAACATATTAGAGTCAAAATGTTGGTGTGTATTATTTGCCTTATGTCATCAGGCCCGATATATGGGCCCTTAAGGGTTTAAAGGGTTAAAGACAAAAAAACGAGTTTCATAACTTAGAAATTTTAGGAAACTACGACTTAAGACAAACAGATATGTGTCGCGTATTGAAATAGAAACTTTTAGATAAGTTTTTTTTTTCTTGATTGAGTGCATGTTTTTTTCACTTTTTCTTTTTGTTTGGTACAAGTTGTTAGGTTCATTTTTTTTGTTATTTTCAACGTAAAAAAAAATCAGTATCAAAGTAGAAACTGGATAACTTTCCGTTGATATAGAGAGTTTACTTATTTTCTTTTTAACCATAACACAAAATCTGTATGTAAGAGGTAATGTCGGGCTGGCAAAAACAAACCCACTCTCAGACATGAATGATAAATTACTGATAAAGCACGTAACATTATCGAAAAAAATGATTCCATTATAATTCCCTTCCAAATAGAAGATATTACATTGATTCATGCCAATAAAAGGCTTCAAAAACCTTTGGATCCTGACTTAACAAAATTATCAACTAGTCACCCAGAACCGTTCTATTAGAGGACCATATTATGGCCAAAATATCGGGGTTTCTTGCATCTTTGAGTTTTGACGGTCGGAGAAATTTAAGTAGAATTTCTCATTACAGATTTAGGTCAATGAGGCCGATATATTGGCCCTTTAGAGTTCAAAGGATTAAAGAAAGGTTCACTGACCTCAATATTTTCATCCCGTAATGGTTAAAATTATTGAGTATTTAGTGTAAGTACTTGATGTATGAATTTATAAGATCAATAACACCACAAATTTCATTTTCTCTGTGTGGACCCGCGAATTTTTCTTAACTCAAAAACCTCATGAATTATCGTGAAAGCAACACAATGTAGGATTCATTCAATGTAGGGATCAAGGATAACTTAGTCAAGAGTAAAGTGTTCCTAGACACTAGCGTTTCGCTTTTGAAAAATTAAGTATTGAAGTTAAGTATTTATATAAATAATAGAATATCAATTTTTATTTCAACAACCACCACGGAGATCGTATACCAAGACAATATGGAATGAAGATAGATTATACTTTATTGGTATCCCTTTCTTTATTTCGGACAGTAGTGTCGAGTAGATAAATAGGCATTTGTTTTCGTTTTCTATTGCATAATACATTTTCACCTCTACTTCTGTTTGAAGAGGTTTATCAAAAGGTTTGATATATATTTATATTTGTTTATGAATAAATCTAGATAACCCGATCCCGTGACACAATTTACTTAATGGCAAGAATTCCTTATTAAAATTTCGTAAGAAAAATCCTTATAACCTACTAGCTATATAAATTGGTTGGCCTTGTTCGACCCGTAAATAGCTAGCAATGTCCTGTGATACAGTTATTTATTTATTTATTTCTGTAAATCAATCTAAACTTGTAAGAAGTACCCTAGACGAGTGTACAATAAATTTAATCGAACAATTTTGTGGTTTACGCATAAACACTCATGCCCATAAGCTATCATTACTTGCAACGATTATTTCTTCTTTTGGATTGTGATGCATTAAAAACAAATCCGGCGTAGGCATTTTTTCCGAGCACTCCTTGGCACATTCAAGTTCATTTATCATCTTTTTTAATAGTCTTTTTAATAGAGCTCGAAAACAATGCATGCTTAGCATGAATATATTATGATTTGCCAATCCCAAATAACATTGTAGGTTGCCGACTTTTCCAGTGGAATGTATTTTATAACACAAGCACGTACTGGATGTGGTCCCCTGCCATTTTAAATCAATTATTTGGCCCAAATATTTGATCTTATTCATGAAAAATTTACATTTGCCGTCTGTTAACTTCAATACATAGCCTTGAAAACATTCTTGCGTTCTCAGTTTTCGCTTTTCAGCATAGCGTAATATAGTCTAGATAAGTATCTCTGAAGTCAAGTTCACTCAACATCTTATCCGTTACATAAAAAAAAAATGACTGAGACAACTTTTATTCCCAAATCCGAACACTTTAGTTAATATATTTCTTCGTGTGTGTTCATTGTAAGTAATTTGGGACATTCACTCTACACTCACATGCTGGGCACTTAAATCTGTAGATGCAGGTCACTTAGGTCGATCTTTGAAAATTTCCGATCTCCGTTAAATTCTAAAAAAAATCCTCTTCTGGTCGTAAAGTGAGTAATGACAACTATTAAGGACATCGTTTAAGCTATTTTTGTTTTCATAAACTATCTAAGAATTATTTCTGGATTTTACTTTTTCGAATCCTAGCCGTTTCTTCTAAAAGTAAATCCCGTTAAAATATTATGTATCAGTGCTTAGTCTATTCTTATTCTGTACAACAGAAACTGAAGCAAATCTAAATAAACGGGGAAAAGCCATATTTGATAACATAACTTTATTATAAGTAGTTTTCGGTTATCACTATTAATTCTTTGGGTCCCTCAAAAACCGATATATCAATCTTGGCAACCTAGGCCAAAAAGTGGCACAGACAATGTTTCGTCTCTCCGTGGTTCTATAATAGAACCACTCTGATTTGCTTGTAGGTAATTTTGCTAAAACAGGGTCCAAAGATTTAATGATAATTCCTAGTTTTTATATAAAATCAAATATATGGGAAAAAACGACCTAAATTCAATAAACCTAAAAAGTGCCATTTCTTTCATTCTTTATGTATTGTCATACACTCAATTCAAGTATTAACATTTTGATTATTATTGGTTTTTTTATCATTTTTACTCACGTTCAATTTTAGTTATACAATATTTTTGTATATTTTGTAGAGCTCCTTTTTTCCAAAATATCTTAATGTATTCTTAGCATAATTATTAATCTCATTATAATTATATTTTTTCTGTGGTTTGCTTATACAAGGCTATCCCAAGAAAGCAAAAGATACAGGATTACAGAACTGCAGGATACCAAAGTTTATTTTAAAAGAATCATCACTATAGTTGTTGGTGTCTCCTTAAGCATTGTTTACAATGTTAGAAAGCCTATAAACAGTGAGAATAGAGTCTAAAAGTTTTCTGGTAGACTTAAACAAGAAAATAAGAATAATTGATTTTTGAACTGTGGAAAAGTTTGCTAATGACCTTAAAAAAACAAGAAACGTGGCTGCAGAATTTTTTATGGCTTTAAGGACAGACAAAATAGCAATGCACAATTATTTAGGCCTTAGAACCTTCTCTGATTTGAAAGACCACCCGGTCAGTGTAGACTAGTCATGAAATCAATTTATATAACCCTAAGAGATTATTCTTATTCGCATCATTTTAGGTCTTCAGATTTGAAAATATCTACAAGCAGAACTGGTCCAGTTTTCAGAAGTTTCCAAAAGTCTTTAATCCTTGGACTTTAAGAGGACGATATATCGGCCCTGAAAACATAAGGAAAAAGAAGACACACCAGTATTTTACCTTAAATATGTTCCTCTGATATAACGACTGTGAGTGACAATTTGGTAATTTTGATAAGTCGGGGTTCAAAAGATTAACCAAACTTTGCAGATACAAAAGTGAAAACTTCTTTCGTATACTGTAAATTTTGAATTAAAAGAAAATGTTAGACGTCCGTTAAATTTTCTTAATCCTCTGAACTCTAAAGGGCTGATATATCGGTCCTGGCGACATAACGCAATAGAAGAGACATTATTATTTTGAATACGTTTCTTTAATAAAATTGGTCTAAGTGACCACCTGGTAATTTTGATAAGCTAGGGTCCAAAGATTTTTTTTAAAAAAAAGCTCAGCTAAGTCAAGGCCCTTCGTCCAGTTTGTCTTAAGAAATTTTTAAATACTGCTTATCACCTGAATGAAAAGTATCTTTTTTTTTTGCAGTTACAGAGTGTGTTTAGTTGCAATAATCTACATGTTCATTAACTTGATGAAAATGAAAAAATACTCAAAATTTCCTGTTTTACACTATATTGTCCATTCACGAAAATATTCATGTGTATTGCACAATTTTATGAATGAACTCAGCTGTTATTTGACATTTCTGTCTATCAGTTTTTATTTGCCTCTGGCTTTCCTTATTGGTTTTGTAATTGTTACAGTGAACTTGTAGGGAAACTGTCGTTCAACATTTCAACGGAATATAGTTTATTGCCCCTCCTTTTAACTGGGGAATTATAACCTTAAAAAGCGTTTTCCCGAGAGGGGATAATTTCTGTTTATCTTTTTACTGGGAAAGTCCGCCTTCTCCTTTCTTTAATACTTTCTTCTTGGTTTTAGTTTCAATGGTATAAACCTTCCACAACTATTTCTACTTCTGAGCGGAGTGATTCATACTGTGTTTATTTTTCCACTGTTTGCAAAGTTATTCTGGATATTTTTTACAACTTTGTTATTATTATTATTATTATTATTATTACGACAGTAAAACCTCGAGTATAGGCTACATATTGTCCTAACTCTTATATTCCTTGATGTGAAGATAGAAAGGGGACACTCGCTTTTTTTTTTTTTGGTTATGGCTTACACCCATGCTAGTCTTTTCGGTCGTTAGTCTTGGCGTCAGTGTTGTCCTTCACCTGAATGAGTTACTTCCCTGAGTAATGACTCTAATCTGTTCAAGCCAACTGTAAGCGAAATGAAATTTGGCCTGACTGGTATTTGAACTCGTGCAATACGGTTCCAGAGTCCAAGCATCTACCACTCATCTACTTTAGATGCATATGTTAAAAATAGAACGATTAAAGAAAGAAATGTGCGCACATAAAAAGCAAGCCAGTTTTGCTTTTTTAAAAAAGCCAAAGGAGTTTTTTTAATTGAGTAAAAATTATATCGAAAAAATAATTCTAGAAAAAATAATTCAAAGAGTTTTTTTTTATAATAATAAAAATGAAATTCAACTTAGCCGATAAAATCACATATGGTCACATAAAATTTAACTTAGCCGATAAAAATGTGAAAGTTATTTTTCAGTTACTGATTTTTCTAAAAATTAATTTTAAAACCCTAGAAAATGGCTTAGCAAGAAGTATAAAAAATAATCAGTTAGTTAGGTTATTATAAGTAAAGAATAAATTCAAACTTCATAATGATTGGATAATGTTTAACCATTTGGATTCTGGCAATCTAAGGCAAAAAGAATCACCAATATTTTGGCCCTAATTTGGTTTTCTAATAGAACAGCTGTCAGTGAGTAGCTGGTAATGTTATTAACTTAGGGCCCAAAGGATTAAAAAAATGCAGATGCCAAAAATAGAAAATAAGAATCTGGTTTGTTTTGACAATTATTTCTAGTTTTGACTTTATTTTCTTCCTAATCCGTTAGAGCTCTGGTGACCAAGCGTAAAAGACGGTCGATATTTTGGCCTTTTATGGCATGTGTACGTCGGCATACAAGCCTCTGGGGCTTTAACCGGCTCAACCACTGAACACACGATTCAGTGGTGAGTTTCGTTGGAATTTGAAATTCACAAACGGTCTTTAGCTGCATGTATAGATGCCTGTCTAGCCAAAGACTGAGGGTACATCTACCCAGTGGTTTAACCGCGCTCCCAGACACATGGGCATTTCCCGCTTCAGCGCAAGATACGGTACCTGGGATTCTTAAATGGTCCCCAATCTAACTACTGACCAGGCTAGACGTTGCTTAACTTCGGTGATCTGACTGGAACCGGTGTCTCCAACGCGACTTGACCGTATATGGTCCACTAATAGAACGGCTCTGATTGACTAATTGGTAATTTCGCTGATTATGTGTAGTCTTCTTCATTATTGCTTTTCATGCCAGGGTCCAAAAGATTAATTAGTGTGGAAACTTTTATAGCCTGGTCAGCAATTCTTCCTTATTTCTCAAACCGGCAATATCACCCAAGCCTTTGAACTATATCATGCCTTTACCCCTTTATATCATTTCAGACGTAACCTAATAAAGCCTTTTAAAGGCAACAATAAGCCTGAAAAGGCCGTATGAAGGAAGGCTTCAATGTGTTTTGCTTCTCCAATCTGACTTATCTCTACTGCTTTTTAAATCTTTTTTTTCTCTCTTGAAGTGCCAATTTAAATTAGCCACCATTTTGTTCTTTAAACTTGGTTGTTATTATATAAATATAGCCAAAACGAACCCATCAACTTCTTGCCTCGGTACTTTTTCTCCTTTTTTATTCTATTTTTTTCCCTACCTTAATTTCAAACAAAACTAGATCTAGGCACCACTTATTTATTTCTTAATCCTGTAACATATTTTATTGCTTTTAAACAATAACTAACTATCTACAAATTGCATTCACAAACATGCCAGCACTGTCTCACACAATGTTATAGGTTTGTTTTTGTTTTGCGGCATATGAACCTTAGCATTATGTTGCATTAGAAAATATACAACTGGAGTTAAATTTTGTTGTTCTTTGGACCCTGACTTAGCAAAATTAATAACTAGTCACTAAGAGCCATTGTATTAGAGGAACAAAATATTTTTGTGTCTTTTTCTTTTGTCATAGATCGACAAGGCTGACATATCGGCCCTTTAGGATTAAGGAATAAACGTATGCTTATGCATTTATCATTATGCTCTATATCTACCAAGATATGATTTGTACTCTCTACATATATTTTTATATATGTATAAATATATGTACTTTTGAAATTTGATTGGGAAATTTTTTATCCTAGGTAATTTTTAAATGGCTGGTTTTGTATGATATAATTTAACCGCTTTTAACTTCCTAAAATTCTATTTAATCCTTTGAACTCCGACTTATCAAAATTACCAAGTAGTCACTCAGCGTCGTTATATAAGAGGAACATATTAAAGCAAAAATATTGGTGTGTCCTCTTTTGCCTTATGTTGTCAAGACCGATATATCGGCCTTTCAGGGTCCAAAGAGTTAAATGAGATAAAGATTACAGCCAGCAGAATTCTTTCAACTTATTTTTGAAGAATTAGAATATATATTTTTAATAAATTGCTTTTAACATTTTTTCTTCATCAGTTTTTGTTTCCTTCAGCCCCGCCCTATTTTTATGTTCTATATTGCTGTCAGCATTTCTAAAATCTTTTATTCAGTCTACTTGAATATTTGTCATTTTTCCACAGATGGATATACACTTTTGTGCTTGGATAGAATGTTCAGTTTATTTGAGTCTAAGTCTGTATATTTTTGTACATATGTTTAACTGGCTAGTATTTGACATAAAATGAAGACTTATAATAGCCTTAGAACAGTGCTACCGAAATTTCTTTTGATGATTAAAAATTGCAATAAACGTACATTTAAGTGGAATAAAATTCTGATTAGAAAGTTATTCCAGTAGGAAGGCTTTTGGTCTTACTGTATATCCACCTTTTTGGGTTATTTAATGCCAAGAACAATCATTTTTTGGTAAACGATCTTTTGTCCACATGTAGTTTATTGAATAATGCTATATGCATTATTCAATCCATAGCTGGGAGATCAGGATTCATATCTTACCCAAGGGTATTAGTCCAAATGTGAACTAAACTTTATGATTGAGATTCGAACTCACTTATAACTTTTCCAAAGTACGTCTGTCATATTCACTGTTTCAAGTGGTCTGGCCTCCATTTTGAAGGTAAAAGGTTAGATAACGAATAAAAAAAATGAATATCTTCGACAAAAACAGAATTCTAAAATAATTAATTGGAAAATATATGAAATCATTATTAATAGGCGTATAATCTCCATCAAGAATAATAACGTATTTTGATAATGAATACAAAAATATACAAACATTTGATAAATACAGTTGTCATAATTTTTAGTTTAAAATTCTAGGCAATAACGATTGATAAAATGAATTAAACTTTTCTCTATTTCAAAATTGTATTTTGGACTTCAAATGATTTTAAATATTTTAATAAAGGAGTCCAAATAACGAAATAATATGAATTTAAACCATAGAAGGTTTGTTAAATCTGTGCATTGTGCAACGCGACGCTTTAATTATCAAACAGATGTTATTAGTTACGCTCTTGATTGGGGTTAAAATCAGAGTAAATACTTCATTATGTCAACTGGCAAAACACTTCCTTAATTATATAAATACTTATAATGAAAATATGCCCTCATCTCAGTTAGTGTACTCAAGAATAAATGACAAGGACGGGAAAGGAATTGTAAAAGTTAAAATAAATAACCGGTGTTTGAGGAAACTTGATAGCAGACTTAAGTTGCCAGACAAAATATTGTCTAGAACGTTCTTTAAAATTTTATAGATAAAACATTCATTTTTCATAGTTGACTTAATTGGAAACAAATGACTGTAGACATTTCTATTTTAATACTTTTGTAATTATTTTAATGAAAGCCATAAATCTTATTTTCTGTGAAGAGTTATGAGAATCCAAAGCATTTTAACTCTGGGAATATTTTAATGATGAGAATTACTGGCTTAAAACGTGGTAGAATTTTCTTACTGGGCTGTTCACTATTTATTTATTTACTGTTTGGTAAAAAGAAAAAAAATAGAAGTAATGAAAAATAGCTATTACGACAAAACACTGTTGAAAATTGTTTTTAGTTGGTGCAATGAGATTTCGAGATGTAATTCATATTCAATGCATAAATTATTTTTATCAAAATTGGCTCATATGATTTATTTTGGATGATTTTAATAATTTTTAAAAAAATTTTAATTACTTATTTTTAGTATCATTTTATTTTAAAATCCAGAATTCGGAAAACTTTTTTGAATTGGAGAAAAGAGAGGATGACTTGCGAAAATATGCAGACGATTTTAAATAGTCTGCATATTTTCAAAATACATCATTGTTACAGTCAATTTGCTCTCGAAGAAAATAACAACTCCCAAATCAATTTACAGTATCCTTTTCATCTTCACAGTGATTTTTCTCATACTCTAACCAAGTAATATCTTGAGGCATTATCTTTTCATCGGGTATAATTCTTCAGTTAGTGTCTCTTTCTTGAGTATTTTCCATACTTTTGACATAGGAAAAACATAAAGAAATAAATAACCTGGTCGAGTACTAGTTCATTTCCTTGCGACTCGAGACAAAAGATAAACAAAATAAAAGTGCAAAACATGGGAGAATGAATAAAATTACACGAAAGATAGATACACCCGAATAGTACTTCTATATAAATATTTATTGAAACAACACTAGCAACAACAATAATAAAGAAATGTAATTAAGATGGAAAGAAGAATGAGCGTGAACTGGGCTAGTGGTTAGAAGATGCTGTAATTTAAAGAGTGTAAAAGATGAGGATTTTGTGTGTATCATAAAGCTTCTACGAGAAAAAATATTATTTTCACTAAAGTATAAATCAATTCATTAACTTAATATTAAGTGTGTAGGCTCATGCATATGCTTAGTTTAACTGACCCGATCTTTTTTCATTTTTGATTTCATTTATTTTTCTTTCCTGGCATTATTCGTAATGCTTCCAAGGCTTTCATTACTCTTTAATGAAATTTGCTTTGGCTTCTGTTTTCGTCGTCGGCACTATGGCAACTTAGGGGGTTCTTACACGCTCTTCATTTTCAACTTCCGAACAACTTACACCGGTTGAACGAAAAATATTCTTTACTTATTTTAAAACTACTACTATCCCTATATAACAGTTATTCCAGTTTCTTTTATGACCTGTTTTATGGAAATGTATCTGACTCTTTTACTTTTCTATTTAAATTGATTTGTCTTTCCGGTTCTTTTTCAAAGAAAGGGATCTGTGGATACTTTGTTTAAAATATTTCATTAATTTTTATTTTATTTTAATCTATTTTAATTTAGGCTCTGCAGGGTTGATATATCGGTCTGGGTGACCTAGGGCAAATGACTACACATAATAGCTAAATTACCAACTAACCAATCAGAGCCGTCCAATTAGAGGACCATCATGGAAAGCCAAAATACCGACCGATTCGGAGTCCAAAGGATTGTTTTTTTTTCTCAGATAAAATCGTAGATTTTCTTCTTCTTTTTTATTCAACGGACGATCGTTCGTCTGATTTATTTTCTTTCATTTGTTAGAAATCCGAACGAGGCAGAGCTGGCATTTTCGTCCATCAATCTGTCTATATTGGTGCTCAGTTCACTGAATGATAGTCACCTGTAATCTTATCCTGGGCCTTGAGATTGACTTTTTGAAAATGTACACGTTGCTTGTTGCACATATTTCTCTTCTTATCCCGTGATTTTTGCCGACCGAAACTATTAGTTCTCTCCGACTTTTCCTCATCACTCCACAAAGGCTTTTGGAGATTTAACTTCTTTTTAGGGCGTCTAATTTGTTCGATGCATTTTACTTAGTTCTCTTTTAATATTTTTTTCATTTTTACTAGATAGCTTATCTTATTTCAATCGGTTGTTTCCTCATGGATCAAGTGCTCTGGTCTGCGACTGGTTGAACTTTATTTGGATTCCCGATTGTTTTTAGAAAATTTGGTAATAAAAAAAACTATTTCAGTTACAATTTTATCTGATTGATAAAATGACTTGTGATTCTATTCCTTTAGTTGATTTTGCTCCTCTCTTTTTAAATGCTACTATCTTTAACAGAAGTGTCGATGATGTTCGTTGTAGAGTTGAATAGTAAAGGCGAAAAAAAAAATGTCTCGAGGGTGGATTCAAAAACTATTTTATAAACAATGCTGTTTGGCTTATTTTTCTTTTTCCTTTACAATTCGTAAAATGTGTGGGCGATACTTGGAGAAGAGGAGCCGTGGATTTGATGCATTTTGACAAAATTTATTTTTGTAACATGTGTCTTTTATTATTAAACGCAAAATTATTGTTAAAAAAGAGAAAGCTTACTTATAGTCGTAAGTAATATAAGCAAATCGGAACTTTGAGGCAATTGTGTCTGGGTCAAAAAGAAATGAAAGAATGGGCTTTGCAAAGAAAATCATTGTTAGATGTCTCTGTTAAAGATAGTAGCATTTAAAAAGAGAGGAGCAAAATCAACTAAAGGAATACAATCACAAGTCATTTTATTAATTAGATAAAATTGTAATTGAAATAGTTTTTTTGCCTATATATTGGCTCTTTAGAGTCGAAAGGATTAACATCGTATAATCTATTACGGATTTTAGAAATTTTCAATTATTATTACTATTTGTCAGAATTGCTAAAAGGATATATGGTACTTGGTCAAACACGAACCCAAGTTAAGCACAAGGCCACTTTTACGTGCTCGTTATATCCCCAGGCTTTTAATAGTTAGTGATGACTGTTGCCTTTAAACTAGCTGAGTTACTCTCATTAGGTTAATCGATCTAATCCACCCGGATTTTTGGAAACAGTGTTATCCTTACACCTAGATGATATACTCTTCCAAATTAATCAGCCTTATCTGCTCAAGACAGATGAAAGTGAATGTAATGGGTTTTACTGGGATTTGAACTCGTGTAATAACATCCCAGAGTCCAAGTTTTTACCACTGCTCCACCCTCGATAAGAATGACTGAAAGGGTATGACTTTTTACTCTCTAAGAAAACATAAGAAATACGCGATAAATCTATATACATATAAAGTCAGATCGTTGTGTTTGATTGGGTTAAACATCCGGTTTGGAATTTCAGGTTTACGTGCACTGCGCGTGGCTAGACCGAGCAGAAGTAAAAGAAATGTAACAGTAAACACTCTTTTTCTTAAATGGTCACCCATCTAACTACCGACAGGGTCGACGTTTCTTAACTTCGGTGATCTGATGGGAATCGCTGTCTCCAACGCGACTTGACCGTATAAACCATTTTAAAAACATAAGAGAGAATATATTTGCTCATTTTTTTCAAAACCACAGAAGATACAAAGAAGCGTTTTTTAATTAAAAATAAGAAAATAAATAACGGAAAAGCGTTTTTGAAATTAAAGAAAAAATAATTCATTTTCAAACCCAATGCAATTTTGAAAAAAATCTTTTTTTCCTTTTCCCAAATGTTGTTCATATAATAAAAATGATAGTGAAAAAACTAAATGTAAATTCTCTATTAAACAAAATAACAATCAGAAAAAAAGACTGTTTATACCTGGAGTTCTTCAGAAATCTATAATAGTTATATAAAAAATGATTTAGACCATTAAAATTTGCATAAGTGTGGTACAGTCTTTCTATTTAATAAGCTTCGTTAAATACCTTATAAAAAAGGATTAGAAATTAATTAATTAGATTAGATAAAAAAAAAATAGGCATTCAAAATTATCTTAGAGGCAAGTCACCGGCACCGAGGAAAGCCGGGAAACACTTCTGGTATGAAATAACTTTAAAAAACCAACGACAAATATCACATTTGTTAGCGTGAATGTCCTAGTTCAACCACTCAGATTCTAATGCATCATTACAATTGGTAACAAGTTTTATATATATATATATATATATATATATATA
>JAUZSX010065704.1:0-19470 GCA_034780655.1 Idiosepius hallami
TTTCTTTTTTCTTTTTTCTTTTCTTTTTTCTCTTTTCTTTTTTCTTTTCTTTTTTCTCTTTTCTTTTTTCTTTTTTCTTTTTTCTCTTTTCTTTTTTCTTTTTTCTCTTTTCTTTTCTTTTTTTCTTTTTTCTTTTTTTCTTTTTTCTTTTCTTTTCTTTTTTCTTTCCTTTTTCTTTTTTTTTCTTTTTTCTTTTCTTTTCTTTTTTCTTTTCTTTTCTCTTTTCTTTTCTTTTTTTTTCTTTTTTCTTTTTTCTCTTTTCTTTTTTTTTTCTTTTTTTTTCCTTTTTCTTTTTTTCCTTTTTCTTTTTTCTTTTCTTTTCCTTTTTCTTTTCTTTTTTTTCTTTTTTTTCTCTATTTTCTTTTCTTTTTTTCTCTTTTCTTTTCTTTTTTTTCTTTTTTTTCTCTTTTCTTTTTTTTCTTTTTTCTTTTTTTCTCTTTTCTTTTTCTCTTTTTTTCTCTTTTCTTTTTCTCTTTTCTTTTTCTTTTTTTTCTTTTTCTCTTTTCTTTTTCTCTTTTCTTTTTTTTCTTTTTTCTTTTCTTTTCTTTTTTTCTTTCTTTTTCTTTTTCCCTTTCTTTCTTTTCTTTTTCCCTTTTTCTTTTTTTTTTCGTCTCGTTTTCTTTCCCTTCTTCTCTTTTCTCTTTCCATTCTTTTCTTTTTCTTTTTTTTCTTCTTTTCCCTTTACCATTTCAATGATTCCAATTCATTGTCTTTATTTCTTTAACTTTTTCTTCCTTTTTCGCAAAGGCCACAATATTTTTTTCCTAAACAATCTTCTGTCACTCAAGTCTCCCCCCTCCCTCCTTTATTTATTCAAAGCTTCTGACAATCACATAAAATAAATTCTTATAAAGTTGACACCTTCTCATTGATAAATGATTTCTATTTATTTTTCATTGAAAAACAATAGATTTTCTTGGTTTTTCTGCATCTAAAAATGGCACATTCTAGATGGCAACTACAGTTATTTTTTTTTTAATATTTTATTGATGAAACAAAAAAAAAAACCTAAGAAAAGAATTAAAAGATCTTCAGCTTTGTATCATCAATCAGTGAATTGAGACTTTCATCTGCTTTTTTGTCATAATAGATTAATATTACTTAAGGATGAGGATATTGGTTGTTCATTGTAGAAATTTAAAAAAAAAAACCCAAAATAGAAACTAATTTTCAACTTGAATAAATTTCAATTTTTGGTTGAATTTGAAACCAAAAAATTTCTTTTAACAACAAATATTTTTTTCCAATTCCTTTTTAATTTTTGGATTTAGAAAAAATGATAGAAACTTAATTTCAACCCTTTTTTTTTTGTTTTTTTTTTGTCTTTTTTGTCCCTAACTCCCCAGAAAATCTCATTGCTTTTCCTCTTCCATATTTTCCCTTCACAGAGCGATCACATTCAGAGGATGAATACGACTACAGGTGGAAACGATGTTAGTATGGCAAGACGCTAATTAGTATTTGCCTGCTGTTGTCTTCTTTCTCCTTTTTTTCTTCTTTTTTTTCCTTTTTTTTAACTTGGTTTTTGTCATTTGTGTTTCCAACTCTTTTACCACCATTATCATCATATCATCTGCACCACTATCACAATCACCACCACCACCACTACTTAGTAACATTATTATTATTATTATGATTATCATTACTTTTTGATTGACTGCTTGTTGCATGCTTTTTTGTTGTACTATATCGTCCTTTTTTTGTTTTAATTCTTTATTTTCATTGAATTCCTTTGAATTCTTTTCCAAATTTCACATCTTTTATTCACTTGCATCTTTTCATTTTTGGTTGTGCACTTCCAACAAAACTTGTTTCTACTCATCATCACAGCATTTCACAATTAAACTAAGCCTTAAAATGGATTCAATTTCAAGTTAATTCTTATCAACTCTCGTATGAATCAATCAGTTATATTGAGACATTAACAAGATAGAATTGGTTTAATTGTATGACATATCAATAGAAGCAATCTATTAAAACGATTCATCAATCAATTAGAATCCCAAATGGAAAACTTGTTAAACTTTATTCAATGTTGAAATGAATTTATTTTTCAAACAAGTTTTCAGCATTTCAAAAATTAACAATAGATTTATTTAAAACTGAAATATATAATTTTTTTAAGTCCAAGGGAAAATACTTTTTCAGTTTTTAGTTTTTTTATGAACCAAGTTTTCAAAAATAGATTTCAGTTTGAAATTTGTGTTTTTTCTTAAATCTTTAAAAATCTGGCTTTTAATAATTTCTTCAATAAAAATAAAGCTTTTTTTTAAAAATTTTGCTTAAAAACTTTTTTGAATTGACTGAGATTCTTTTTAAAAAAATGGTGTAGATTTGAAATCTTCATAAAAAAATGAAACTTTATTTTGAATTCCATACAGTTCTAAAGGTCAGCAACTTTTTTCCTTTTTAGTTAAGGGATTGGATCATGAAAATATACTTGGCTATTGAATTTTTAAATGATTAAAGAGTGTAAAGAAACAATAATGAATTGTGGTAAAATTTAAATGCATTTCACCAAAAAGAGAAAATCATGATTGGAGGCTTCTTTAAAGATTTCATTGCAAATTAAAAAAAACAATGAACAACAACCAAAATTAAAATTTACCAAATATTTCTGACTCATTGATTTAAATAATGTTTAATACTTATTTTGAATAAAAAAAAAGGTCAAAGTTTTAAGGAAATCAAATCTGTTTTGGTGAACTTTAGAATAACAGAAACTTGTGTTTTTAGTTTGGAGGATTTGAAATAACTTTCAAAATGTCATTTCCAAGAATGTCTAAGCTTTTGGCTGGCAGTGGTGGCAACATTGGTGGTGGTGGTGGTGTATATATCTCTTAAATATCAACATTTTCAGGCTGTTTTCATTTCAATCACGTTGTACAAACAAGTAATAAAATGATTAGATATTTCTAACTCAGAATAAAAAAAAAACTTTCTAATCTAAATTTTTTTTTTGTAAATCAAAATAGAAACAAATTAGTTTTTCAATTCTGAAAACTTGCATAAAAAATAAAAGATTGAATTATGATTAGAATTAGTTTTCATACAAAAATATGAAAAATATTATTGAAAAATAAAACCAAGATAAAGTTATAAATATTGAAATATATAGAGTAAACATGGATGATACTTAGTGACCATGAATTGCAGGGAGAGGAACCTTCTAAGGGAAAGCTGGCATCTCAGGGTTTAAGAAAAATGGAAAACAAAGTGAAGTAGCAAAACATGAGAGAGATAGGCAGAGATAGAAAGAATGAGAGAGAGAGATAGATAGAGAATGAATGAGAGAGATAGCCAGAGAAAGGATGAGAGAGAGATAGATAGACAGGGAGAGAAAAAGAATGAGAGGGAGATAGAATGAGAGAGAACTGTATCTTGTATGAAGTCTGTATTTGCCTTGAAATTATCTTTCCATCATAAAACTTTACAAGTCCTTAACAAAATAAAATCAGATAACAGAACAAGATAATTTTATAAGAAAACTGATATTTAATAGAAAACATCTCTTTTTTTTTATTTCATCAATCATAATTGATTAAAACTTGTTCGTTTAAATGTTATGATTCTCACAGATTATTTCCTGACTGGAAACATTTTAAAAATATTGCAATCATTTCTACATTTAGAAAAAAAATAGGATTTGTTATCTGCTAGAAATATTTTATACAATTAAAAAACATATCTTTACATTATTAAATTTTTTTTTACTGATCAATTTAATCTTTAAACATAGATAGAAACTTAGATAGGTAGATTGATTCATAGATAGACACTTAGATAGGTAGATTGATTCATAGACAGACACTTAGATAGGTAGATTGATTCATAGATAGGTAGGTAAGTGGATAGAGAAGTAAATAAATAAATAAATAAATAGATAGATAGATAGATAGATTGATTGTTGACTGAAGTAACTTCTAAGTATGTATCTGTAAATTTTCTTTTGATTCAATTTTCCTTTTAAAACTGAATTATTTTAGTTTTTGGATGTTTTGGGAAATCAATTTAAGGATGAACTTTTGTTGTCCTTCAATAGAAAGAAACTTGCTTGCTCTGTGTGTGTGTGTAGAGAGAGAGAGAGAGAGAGAGAAAGAGAGAGAGAGAGAGAGAGAGAGAGCGCTTGACATGTCTAAGTTTGGGCATTTCATTAGAAAGTCCCAATGGCAATGATTGAATCCTATAATGATGTTTTCATTATTTTATGTGATATCCTCCTCACTTGCTTCAAGCATTTTAGGAGTGGAGGGGGGTAGCTGCATTGATAAAGATTTGTACTTAATAGAAATACAGTTTTATTGCTTAGGTTTCATTTGGTGTAGAAACATTAATGTCCAAACATCTCCCTTGTCTCTCATCCAGGATGTAAAGAGAGGCTGGCTCCCTAGTTGCTTGGGGCTTTCTTATTTCAATGAAACTAGATCTCAATTACAAATGGAGTCAAAAAAATTCTTAGCCAACCAAATTAGTTTTGCAATCATTTGTTTTCTATTCTAGATTTACTGAGAAAATAACTTTATTTTTCTATTTTATGAAAGAATAAAAAAAAAAAGAAAATGCTTTATTTTTCATTGATTTGTAAAGAAGAAATTATGATCTATTTGTAACTTTGATTTAGGAATCCAATAAAAGAAAGCTTCCTCGGGTATTATGGCAATCTATGTTAAGTATACTTTAGTTGCCTTTAGTTTGGATTGAACCTATTACCTCTGCATTAAAATCTCTTAATATTTGTATAAATCAACTTCAAGAATCATTGGCTGAAACATTATGAAAGTAAGACTAAAGGTGAGAGTAGAAGTCTTGATAACTTAAAAGAAAAAAAAAGTTCTAAACTCATTTAATAAATTCACACCATATTGTTCTCTTAATTTTCTGAAGGAGGCAAGCATGACTTTTTGCTCATAGTTTTGTACTTTGTGATAATAATTAGCATGAATTCTGAGTTATAAATACAGCAATTAGCATCATAGGTTATTATACAAAATAATATTATGCATGAATTTTGATTCTAAGTTACAAAATAATATTTAGCATGAATTTTGAAGTTAGAATATAATAATTAGCATGACTAGTAAACCTGAATGAAATCCAGTTTTGAAATTTTAATGCATGATTTTTGTTTTCCCTTTTTTTTCTCAATTGTTTTTGATTTTTTGTTTTTGTATTGAATGTTTTTTTCAAAGAATTTATTTTTTCTATCTTTTCTTTTTTATTAATTTATACTTAAAAATTCTTTTATTAATTTATTTGCAGTTTTCTCTATTTTTCCTAAATATTTTTCTTTCTTTCTTGTGCAGTGAACCCGACTTTTTTATGTCTTTCCAATTTAAGAAGGCAAAATAATATTTTATTGTCAATAAATAAATGAATAAATAATGATAAAAAGTTTTAGGTTTCTTTCCTCTAAAATTTTGTATTTTATCAAAGATAATTTTCTATAGCATCTTTCTTTTTGTTTTTGCCTAATAATAATAATAATAATAATAATAATAAAAATGTTTATCATAATTCAAACAACAACAACAATACCAATGTGTTTTATGATTTAAGTTTTCCTTTTTTAGATTCATATTATTTTGTCTTTATTTATTTCAAAATACTTTTCTGTTTTGGAATTAAAGTTTTGCCATCCGTTTTTATTCTTTTGACATTCATTGTATTTCATAAATATTCATAGAGAAATAAAAGAAAATTTGGATCAATATTGAATTCCACATTGTTTTTCATTTAATTTCCTGAATCATAAAATGCTTATAGTGATGTTTATTATTTAATATAACAAACTATAGTATAAATATATTACTCTACTTATAGTTTACCATAAAATAAAAAAAACTTTTTAAAACATTGGTTAAATTGAAACAGCTCCTCAATATTGGAAAATGTTTAGTTATGTTGTTCTGATAACTAGTTAGCATTGTTGTGTTAAATTCATCAACTGAAATCTTTTATTTGATTATATTTCAAAACAATTCTATTTTAATTAAATCAAAATTGTTTTCTTATTAATTTTGAATAATTGTTTAAAATTACATTCATTTCATAAAAGGCAGAAATTCATCGTTTTTAAAAGAATAAAATATTTTGTATGATGATATGTTTTTATACAACAATAAATACCATTTTTTGTGAGTAAAGATACAATTTCTATTCAAGATAAATTTTTATAGGGTTGTTTTTTTTTATAAGAAAATCTAAAAATGTCATGAAGACAGAGTAGTTGATAATTTTGTGTTGTTTAATTGTTGAGTATTATAAGAAATGGAGGAATGGAATGTAAGAATGGAGAGGGGTATAAAACTGGGTCTGCAAGCAACAGATTTGTTTTAGAATTTTCAGTGATTGCTAAGTAGGAATCATAATCAATAATGATTAATAAATATTAGAAGATAAAAAGTCAATAATTCCATCTTGTTTCAGGTCAACCTTTTAATCTTTGTTGACCAGCAATGAATAATGGATAAGTGTTGTAGTCCTACTTAAGATGAAAGATTCCTGGTGCAAAAGTGTGGGATGTTAAACTTGTCTCTCTGCTTAAAAAAGCAAAAATGGTTGGCATCTTACATAATGCCAGACAAATCCATTTTATTGTGGCTGTTAAAGACCACAGAACAAAAGAAGATACATTTGTTAAAAAAATGCTTTGATATAAGCAAATGCTTATTGACAGCATTTGAAATTTGATGAAAATAATTTTGAAAGGAATTTTTGATATACAAAACTATTCCAATGAATGGATTAAAGAACTTTTATCAAAAATCAAGTGTTGTTGTTGTTAAACGATTGAAAATGTTGCTAAAAACTAAAATATTTTTATAAAAATATCTTTAATAAAAAATCCTAAAAACAATGGCAATTCGTTTCTTTCTAGATTTTTCTTTAGTTTTCTTTTTGTTTTAGATTTCATTCACACATTTACACAAATGAAAATTATTTGAAATTTGTATTTGGTCTTTATAAAAATAAATTTAAAAAAAAATAGGCTCAACTCTTAATAATCAAAAAATTGTATTTGCTTTTTTTTAAAAAAAACACACTAAAAGCTCACTAAATTACTTTAAGATTAAAGGAAAAAAAAGTAAAAATGGATTTTAAAAGAAGTTTTATTTTTTTTGGAAATGAATTAACTTTGCAAATATTTTAAAGCCGCCTGAAGTTCATCCTTTACCCAAGATAAAATGTTTTTATTGTTCTGAATGACATCATTGTTTTGTTTCTCATTGATTGCCAAATGTTTCCGATTTGCAGTTGATCCTGTTAAGTCAGAAGATGACCAAATTATCTTGCGGGTTATTGAGGCTTATTGTACAAGTGCTAAAACACGGCAAACAGTCAATTCATGTAAGTATTTCATAACCCCCTTCTTTTTTTGTTCTTCTCTTTTACAATTTGAATTCTTCTCCCCCCTTATTTATATTTATTTCTTTCTTCATTTTTTTTTTTTTAAGCATCACTTCCTCCTCCTCCTCCTCCTCCTCCTCCTCCTCCTTTTTTGTTTCTTTGCCTTTTTCTATCCCCTCCCCATCCCTGCTTTTTTATCATGACACTGCCAAGAACACCTTTTTATCATGACACTGCCAAAAACATTTTCTTATTTCTTTTGAATAATTTTATAAATTTATTCTAGAATTCTTTTAAGAAAACTTTTCAAATATTTTCTTTTCTTCCTTATTTTACAAGCATTGTTTAATCCTGAATTGAAATTTTATGAAATCCAAGATTTTTGTTGTCCTTCTGTTGTATTTTGTCGCTTATTTCTGTCTAGTTTGCCTTGTCAGTATCCTCCACTCCACCCTTCCTGATTAGCTGAAACCCAAATACTTTTTAGACAAGACAGCCATTTTCTACCCAAACATAAAACACTTCTTCATAAATCTTTCCAATCCTGAATTTTAATTTCAAAAAAATGTTTGGTTTGTTCACTTTTCAATTGAGATTTGCTCAATCGAGGCAAATCAATCAATGAATTCTTTTAAGAGTCAGTGTTTTTCTAGCAATCAAGGGAAATAATTATTCATATAAAGGCTTCAAGCAATAAAATCACACTAAAGGACAATATGCTGTTAACTAAATTTCAACCTTAGATTTGAGAATTTAAGTCAATCTTTAAGCACAATTCTTGTAGTTTTCTTTGTTGACACTCATACCCAAAATCCTTTTTGAGTAAACTGAATAGATCAATGTGGACAGACCAAACTGGTTAGGGTGGCTTGGACTTTATAAAAAGAATCTTCTAAAACAATAAAAAAAGCTTTTTTTTTTTTTAACTCTTTTTGAAGAAGAATTGACTTTCTTTCTTTCTTGTTTCAACAAATTTAGTTTTTAAAAAACATTAATTCATCTTTAAAGTCTATTTCTTAAAGATAATTCTAAAAAAATTCTTCCTAAATTGTCCCTTTAGAACTTGATCCCCTTTTTGTGAAAGAAGACATTTCTTCTGTGCTTCTATTCTTAAAATTGAAAAAAAAAGGACTTTTCAGATGTTCATTGTTGATCATTCTTAAAAAGGAAAAAAGAATTTGTTGCTGATTTTATTTACATTACATTGCATTTATTTATTATTATCATTCTTTTCTTTTCGACTTTAATTGGAGAATTTGATTGGCTCTTTATCTTTTCACCTTTTATTTCTAAGTGAAAATTCTTCAGGCCACAGTTACAGAAATTTTGTTTTTTGGGGGATTGCAGAAATGATAGATATTAGAAGGAAAATTATCCAATTGTTATTGACTTTAAATCCTTAATGTGAAATTCAAATAAGTCATTTTTTTAATTCTAATATCAAATAAAGTTTGAAGTCATTGGAAATAAATTATGCATTAAACATCATTTTTAACTTTGAGATTTATCTCCAGAAAATGAATTCTTTTCATTAAATTTCATCTCATTTTTCTCATAGAATATTTTATTCTATTTATTTCGCTTGTCTCTCTTAAACTCTTCCTTGTCTCTCCTAATCTCTTCTAACTCTCTCTAAACTCTCTCTTCCAACTCTAACCCTCAATCTCTGTCTCATCCATGCAAAAGCCCATAAAATTATAAGAAAAAAATTGCCTTTTAAATGTTTTTAACCTGACTCTAAAATTGATAGAAAATATTTTACAAAGTCAACAGTATAAAAACAAAGTATTGAATTTGTTTTTTGTTTAAACTGAAAAACATTTATCAGACATAGTTTCTTTATTCAGATAAACTACCAATCAAATCACTTAAAAGATCTATTCCACAACCCAAACAAAATTTTACTATTCTTGAATGAAATAAGAATATGTAATAAATTAAAACCCCTTTCTAAAAACAATCACTACTTATACCTCAATATCGCTTTATATATATTTAAAACTTTTTCAAAAAGAAAAATCGCCCATTACAAAATTTATATACCCTAACCAAATCCAGCGTTAACTGACACATAAAGATTAAATCTTAACTTCTTAATAAAAAGCAGTTTTTTTTTTGGTTTAATTTTTTTTAGTCAAATTTTGATGTTTATTAAGATTAATAATGATTAAGAAATAGTAAGAAAACTTTTCATTTGGTGGTATTTTTGGACTGGATTTCTCAACTTTGGTTTCAATTTGGGTAAAGATGAGTTTAATCATCATTGTTAATTAAGAGCTTAATTAAAAAGGATAATTAGGAATCAATATTTATCAAATGATAATTTGGGGAAAGGTATGAATCCCTTTATTTCTCTAACCACAACAAGATATTGTTTAAACAGGATTATTTATTGTTAAATATATTTTGTAAAAAAAGATATTCAACCATTTCTAATCGTCATAAATATTGATATCCCATTAAATAAAACAACCCAAGCCAACTGTTCATTTGTGGTGTTCAATTTTGAACAAACTTGTGATTTTTTTCCTAATAATCAACAGAGAAATATTTAATGATTTTATAACAATTCAAATTTCATATTGTCTTTCTTCCACTTTTTGTTTTGTCGATTTTTCTTTCAGACATTTTTAAAAACATTAATTATTTTAAGAAAAGTCATTTTTCTTTTCTTTTAATGAATCACCAATTTTTGTACTTTTGTCTTTTTTTTTATTTTGCCTTAATTTTCGTCTTTTATTTTCACAAAATAATCATTAATTCCAAAAAAAAACCCAAAAAACCCTAATTGTTTTCCCAAACTGAATGTAACAGCCATTTTGTTATGAAGTGTTCAAGAAAATCATTGGTTTTGCTAATCAGCAGTTTTTTTTCAAAACAACTTTTAACTTAAAAAAAGAAAAAAAAAATTTGTTTATTGTTTCTAATGTTGAAGAATCCAATCATTGTTTCTTGTCTTTCATTAACAAATCTTGTCTTTTCTCTTTTCTTTGGTTATTATTATTTCTGAAATCTGATTTTAAGTTTGTCTCAATATCCATTCTCTATGAATTTTTGTTGTTGAAATATTGTGCATTTTTCATGTCAGTTTTTTGTTGTTATAAAAATGGAATCAAAATTTAGATTTGATCCCGGTTTTTTAAGGAATCCCCAATTTAAAAGTAAAAAATTCAAACAAATTTCAGGTTTTCTAAAAAAAAAAAAAACCAAATTAATTTGATTTGTGCTGATAAATCCAATAATTTACTCTTTAAAATTTTGTATCGTTTCACAATCAGTTATTTGCTTTACAAGTTTTGTAGAACATTATTGAAGAGCAACAAGTCTTTAGAGTTTAAAGTCTTGATACGAAAACAAGAAAGAAATAAGATAAAAATAATAAAGAGAACAAATTCAATTCTGTTCAAAAAAACAAGTAAAGCAAATGATTTACTAAAATACTTTAGAAAATATTTGAAAATATTCTAAATTGAAAAAAAAAAAGAAAATCCTTTGATTAACATGGTGTTAATATTTTTTATGATTATCAAATAAAATGAAAAATAAAATGAAAAACTATTCTGAAATGGAATTCTGGAATAAGGAATGAATATTGAAATGCTATCTGAATAAAAAAAAAACCCAAAACACAAAGATTTAATTTTAGAGAAATTCTGTGCCATGAATGAATAATTGGTCACCAATCTATAATAAACCTTACCATTTCATGCAGCCATCTTTACTGTTTGATTTTTCTAGGATTTATTTATCAAAATATTGCAATTTTTTTTTGTATTTAAAAAAATTAATTTTGTCTTTAAAATCAGTAAAAACAAACCTGTGAAATCATTTCAAATTGATTATTTTGAAAATGGGAAAAAAGACTCTCCCCACGCCCTCTCTCTCTCTTCCTTTCTCTCTTCTTCTTCTCTCTCTCCCTTCCTCTCTCTCTCTCTTTTCCTTTCCTGATTTTGGCTTTGAGTTTACAACTTTTTGGAAGAAACCATTTTTGTTAAGGTAATTTTTCTTGATCTCTTTTTGTCCCGAGTACTGCTCTAAATTGCAGAAAGCATCAGTCAAAATACAAAGTTTTTATGCTCTTCGAACAAAGATCACTGTACATACATACAACTTGATTCTTGTACCATGATAAAAACTTGAAAATAACCTTTGGATCCACCTTTTTGAGGGAGAGGGAGTGTGGGGTGGAAAGAAAACCTAGGCTTTTCCATTGCTTGAAAGTTCAATAAAACTTTCCAATTCAAATACAAATTGTTTTTAATTTCATTTTTGAAAAGAAAGAAAAAAAAAGATTAATAATAGATGAATTTTTAAGAAAATCTTTTTGAAATTGGAACAAATTCTGGCAAACAAATGAAATTTGAAATAAAGTTTTGGATAAAAAAAATTGAAATTCAACTTGATTTCCTTGAAAATATTTAACATTAATTTGGAAGTTTGATTTTAATGAATCTTTGGGATTTTCTTTTATTTCATTTATTTGTTTTAATGGTACATGTATGTGTGTGTGTGTGTGTGTAAGGAGTGTAATTCATTTAATAATAAATATATTTAAAGTTTGCTCTCATTAAATAAAGACAAGTAAATGTAAATTTTATGAATATTTGTTTTGTGCAGCCATTCATATTTTATAAGAAAAACATTTTATATTTTATGTATCTTAATTGTTTAAACATGTGAGAAAAATCTCAATATTTATAAGATAAATTCTCTTAAGATTAATGAGGAGGAAAATTTGAATGATTGGATTTGTGGTTTTTTCAACAGCATTTTGTTTTCTATATCTTCAGATTTGATTATTCAATTATTTAGTTTATATGTTTTAAAAAAGTGCTAATAAGTTAATCTTGATTTAGAAATGATTTAGAAAATCTAAATGATAGTTTTATTATTATTATTATTATTATATGGAATCTAACCCTTTTTATATTTTATGAAAATATTTAAAAGCATTAAATTTTGGCAAAAGTTTTCTTTTATTTCTTTTTTTACATATGTTGGCTTTGTTCATTTTTTTCATCCATTTTGAATCTAAATAAATTGCCATATTAAGTGTTGTATATTTGAAAAAAAAAAAGAGTTGAATTTTTACAGAATTATTCAATTCTTATTCATTGTACAATAAATGCAACCAAAATGATAAAATTTAATAAGCTTAGTTTTGAATTAAAAGACATAGAAAATATAAGACTGTATTGAGATCTTTCAGAAAAGATTTATTAATTTCATAAAAATAATTTTTTATGCATTTCACCGATTTTAATCAATGTCTTCAAAAAGAGTATCTGCCAAAATTGATGACATGTCTGGTCATTTCTATGTCTTCATATTGAGTCAGTGTGTGTGTGGACTGATTTGTGATCCAGTTAAAAATATGATTAGCATTGAAGAAGAAAATTTGTTGGCTTGGCTTTTTGGCATTCATAATAACAGTTTTTGTGTGAAATATTTATTTTTTTTTTATTAATATATCATATATTAAGTTTTTTTTTAAATTTTCATATATATTGGGGAGGGGAGAGGTTGTAGATATTAATCTTAAAAAGAAATTATTTCAAGATTTTTATTTTTTTATATAAATAAATAACTTTGTTTAAATTCACCAATTATTTAGGCGGATTTTATGTTATGAAGTTTGGCTTTAATAGCAGTAGTAACAACATCACTACTACTACTACTAATAATAATAATGATGATGATACGTAATGAAATGTCTATGTTGCAGAGAGTCAGAATCAACTTTTTTTTTTATCAACCACAATAAATTAAATTCACAAATCTGATTCAAAACACAAAGTTTAGAAGAAAATAAAATGTTTTATTTATTGTTTAAACCAACTTTTTTTTTTGTGTGTAAAGGGACATATTTCTTTTCACTAAATTTTGTTTAATAACAATGGATGCAGTTGTTCATAATTAAAAAAGAAAGTTCCAACCTGCTGTTAAGCCATCAAGTTTTGAGTGTGGGGACTGACATTATTGTTTTCATGGTTGTATCTGCCTGGGTGACAAGACTGTTCTCTCTTTGAGTGACTAGACTGTTCTCTCTTCGGGTGACAAGACTGTTCTCTCTTTGAGTGACTAGACTGTTCTCTCTTCGGGTGACAAGACTGTTCTCTCTTTGGGTGACAAGACTGTTCTCTCTTTGGGTGACTAGACTGTTCTCTCTTTGGGTGACTAGACTGTTCTCTCTTTGGGTGACTAGACTGTTCTCTCTTTGGGTGACTAGACCGTTCTCTCTTTGGGTGACAAGACCGTTCTCTCTTTGGGTGACTAGACCGTTCTCTCTTTGGGTGACTAGACTGTTCTCTCTTTGGGTGACTAGACTGTTCTCTATTCGCTATATCAAGACAATCTTTCCTGCTTATATTTGAACATTTGAGAACATGATGGAATGTTCATAATGCTATCATCAATCCCCAATATATGACCAACTGTAAAATGCTTCTCTCCTTCTCTCATTGGAAATAAACTTACTACAAAAGGCATTCCACACATTTAACATGAAATTAGATTTTTAAATGAAGATTAATATTTTTACATTTTAAATTAGCAAAGCTTTTTGTTAGTTTAGCTTTGTCCTTAATTTAAAATGCTTTTGGTGGACAGTTTAGGTCTTTTTTTTCCTTGTTTTTTTTAATTCTTTTCAACAATCTGTTCAATAACAACTCACACCTCAGAAAACAACAAATGCAGGTTTCTAAGTAGAATTTTCTTAGATCGCCAACAAATATTGATATACCGTAAAACAAACCAATAAAGGATAAAGCTTTTATGAATAAGATTTTCAAATTTAATAGGATTATTTCATTATAAAGATCATTTTTTTCTAAAATAACATGAGAAAAGCTTCTATTTATTGATATTTTTATAAAATCAACCTCTTTTTGCATGAATTTGTTTTAAAAATATTTATTTTATATTTATTTAAATAATTTTTTGTGTGTTGGGTGGAGGTTTTTTTTTCATTTTTGTTTTACAATTGAAAGTTTCAAGTTTTAATTTTTAGTTTTTTTAAAAAATTTTTATTTAAAATAAAAAAATCTTGTTTTCAAATTTTTTTCCTCAACAAATAATCATTTTTTTTTCTTTTTTTTTTTTTGAATCTCTTGGTTTTTTTGTTTGTTTTTTGAATCCTATTTTCTCTGCTCTTCAATAGATTTTGTTTTTCAATTTTAAACAGATTTTATAACAGATTAGCAAATAAAAAGATTATTTTTTGATTTTCATTTCATATATTTTATTTGTAAAAAGAAATTTGATGCTTTATGCATTTGTGTTTCATTTAATTTAGCATTTGATTTTGTACAGATTTCTGCTTTTCTCTTTGACTATCGGCTCTATTACAGAATGATAAACATACTTCTCTCTCTACCTCTCTGTATGTTTCTCTCTCTATCTCTCTGTATGTTTCTCTCTATTTCTCTCTTCTTCCTCTTCTTCTTCCTCTTCTTCTTCTTATAGACTCTATTACAGAATGAAAAAACACTTCTCTCTCTATATATTTCTTTCTTCTCCCTATTCTCCTTATAGACTCTATTACAAAATAAAAAAAAATAGTTCTTTTTCTATTTTTATTTGTTAATATTTTTGTAAATCTTTCAATAAACCTCAAGCCAAACTCTGATGCCCTTAAGATTACTTGTTAAACACTGTGTCAGCAAAATATAATTTTTCATGATTTTGTCATGTCTGCCTATTAGTAGAGATTGGTACTTATTTTTTGGATAAATCCTAAAAATGAATCTTTGTTTATCTAAAGGGAAGGGAGGAGATGGTGGGAAGATCAAGTCTAATTAAGGATTATTTTTTTTTGTCCCCATGGAAATCAATGAGTCATGAAAATCTTTCCATTCCATTAGGGCTGCAATCTTATTTTCTCAAAGTCTTTTACTTCAACATTTTTAGAAGCTTTAAATATTTATAACGTTTTTAATTCCTAAAGTATTAAAAGTGTTGTTTCATTGCAGTTAAGCTTATATTTGAAGACATGGTTTCAAACAGTGGATTATTCAGTGAACCCTAGTCAGTTAAAAGGTGCCATTGTTCAGGCTTAACATCTCGGGATTAGAGTATTTCAATGTAGAACCTATGAAGAGATTCAGAAAGAAATAAAAGATTCACTTTTGATAGAATACCCCCGTGGATCTGAAGTAAGGTGGAATGGTTTTGATTGACAAAATATTCCATTTGCTTAAAGACTGGGGCAGTCGATGTGGCCCAGTGGATAGGTAATCGGACTTTAGAACCAGGGTATGTGGATTCAAATCCAAGTGGTTCTAATACCCTTTGGAAAGGTATGAATCCCCATCTTCTTTCCAGCTATAGATTAAATAGTGCAACTTGTGTTATATTTGTATATTTGAACTTGTCTAAATCTATTATTATTAAACATGCATTTAAAGCCTACAAAAAAGTAAAATTTTTATTGGCTTTTCTTGTGATTTGAAATCCTTCCAGAAAATTTGTCTTATGAAAAACAACAAACTTAAGAAACAAACAGAGCCACATCCTTCAGCATTAAATAACCCAAGAGTGTTGATATGCTGGTCAAATAAACCATCCAATCAATCAATCAACCAATTAATCTATCCAGCATTAAATAATGCAAGAGGGTTGACATGTTGTTAAAACACACAATCCAATTAATCAATCAAGTCAACTCAACCTATTTATCTTTTCATTAAAGTTTATTTTTTAATTCCTGTAAAATTAGAATTATTTATAAAACAAATAATTTGTTAAAATCTTTTTCCATTAAAATGAAAAGTTAGGATTTGTTTAAACCAATCTTTGACCAATAGATTACATTTTCAGCTTAAAAAATGATAATTTCACAAAACCAAAAAGCCTAGAAAACCAAAGTAGTTATAATCAAGTATACAAATCAAGCTAAGATGAAAAAAAAAACAACAAATATCTGTTATTATAATTTATTTGCTAAAAATAAATTTTAATATTTCCAGATTTTTATTTCTGCTTTTTTGATTTTGACTTTCCTTTACATTTCAAAAAAGAGAAAATTAAAAAAAAACAAAAAAAAACCTAAATTTATTTTTTTAAATTCCAAAATCAATCAGTTTGGTTCTTTTATTCCAAATTTTTAACTCTTTCAATAAATTGCCTTCACTTAAGATTAAGGGTTATTTTTTAAATTAAAAAATTCAGATTAAAAACAAAAGATAAGAAAATCAAATTCAATTTTTTTTTTTCTAAATTGAATTTTTTTTCTTGTTTGTTTGGAAATCAGAAGAAAGCATTCTCTTTTAAAAGTTTCTAAGAAAATAACACCTAAGCTTAAAAAAAGGATAAAATTACATTGATTGTTTGACTATGAAGTGATGAGGAACTATGAAGAAGGTGATAACAGACAGTTGTGTGACTATGAAGAAAAACCATGAATAGACACGAGATATTGTATCTACCTAAATGTTAATTGAATAAATGAAGTAATTTTTATTTAGGAATTAACTTGATTATTCTGAATAATAAAGTTAATTCCTAAATTACAAAGCGTCATCTCAAAACTAAAAATAAGCTCTAATTTTGATTTAATGTGAAATATTGAAATCCTTTGAATTTGTACGGAACAATTTTGAAAGGCAGAATCAATTTTGTTAAAGTTGGAATCATTGATTCTTTTGGGAAAAGCCAAAACTGTTGATTAAAACTATGAACTTTTATCAGAAAATTAAATTCTTTTTGCTTTTCCTTTGTGCTTCTCTTCCAAATCAACTTGCCTTAAGCCTCAGTCCTCTCATAAAACTGACATTCTTGCCACCTTTATGGCATTTCTTTCATAGAGTAATTAACTTTCTCTTCTTAATTTATTTATATTGCAATCAAATTTCGCTCTTGAGTGAAATAAATTTCCCTTCTTTGCCTAATGTTGTTGTTTTCCATCCATTATTCTTCATTGTATTTGTGTATTAAACTCTGGATTCATTCTTTATTGATCTTTGCTTGTGACCAGGATTCATTCTGCAATTTCTTAATGATTGTTACTAAAAATCTATAAACCAAACTTTTATTTCCATTGATCCACTATTCAGAAATATCTTCTTCTCTCCTTGACTCACTTCACTTTCAATTCTCTGTCTTTCTTCATCCCTCAGCATAAAACTCTTTAAAACCATAAAACTCACCCACTTCTCATTATATTTTAAGACAGCAAATCGATTATTTTAGGATGATAGAAACAATAATTTATGATGAAATGAAATCAAGTTACAGCAATGAAACATTCGATAAAATTTAGAAATCATTTTTCCATAAATTTGTTTTGAATTAAATCAAAAGAAAGTCTTTTTTTTTTTAAGACCCCAAAATTTGATTAATATTTATTACATTTAGATATTTAAGAAAAACAAAACAAAGCATATTTAGTTAAATTGTTGGTTATATAATTTAAATTTAATGTTTTGTGATTGATTCTTAAAAGACCAACCAATCAGTGTGGTCTGTCAAAGAGATTGAGCTATGTGGTCCAATTAAAAAAACTAAAGCATTGCGGTCTGGTTAGCTTATAAAGTTAAGAATCAAAACTAATTGATTTTCATGTACACTTTATTCTGGCAAAAGGTTAGGATCAATTTCTCTTTAATCTGGGAAAACGTTTTGCTGAGAAAGATTAGGATCAAGAAATCTTTATTTTGATTAAAGATTAAGATCAAAAAATCTTTATTTTGATTAAAGATTAGGATCAAGAAATCTTTATTTTGATTAAAGATTAGGATCAAGATATCTTTATTTTGATACAAGATTAGGATCAAGATATCTTTATTTAGATTCAAAATTAGGATCAAGATATCTTTATTTTGATTCAAGATTAGGATTAAGAAATCTTTATTTTGATACAAGATTAGGATCAAGATATCTTTATTTTGATACAAGATTAGGATCAAGAAATCTTTATTTTGATACAAGATTAGGATCAAGAAATCTTTATTTTGATACAAGATTAGGATCAAGATATCTTTATTTTGATTCAAGATTAGGATCAAGAAATCTTTATTTTGATTCAAGATTAGGATCAAGAAATCTTTATTTTGATTCAAGATTAGGATCAAGATATCTTTATTTTGATTCAAGATTAGGATCAAGAATTTGTTAATCATGAAAATGCTGCAAGAAAGAACCTGTATTCTAGTTAAAAAGACAGAATTAACTCAATTTGTCTAAATGAGAATTTTTAAGAGTTTCTTATATGTTCTTTTAGAATTTATCTTTTACTTTGGATTAAATACTAAAACCATAACAATTTACTTTTGTTAAAAATTAGTTTTCCTGAACAAAAATTAAGAAAAATTTTTCTTTTTTGTTTAACATTTTGTTGAGTTCATTTTTTGTCATTTTCAAAACCTGCATTTGAAAAAAAAAGTATCATTTGAGTTTTTAGTATTTTTTCTTTTGATTTGAATTTATAGATTTAATTTCTATATTTGTCTGCATTCTCTCTCTCTCTGTCTGCATTCTCTCTCTCTCTGTCTGCATTCTCTCTCTCTCTCTGCATTCTCTCTCTCTGTCTCACAAACACATACACACAAGCACATCCATAAATAATAAAACCCTTTTTGCCCTGCCTTTTTCATTCACTTGACTTTTTATTTTTTTTAATTCATAGAAAATTTGTTTTGATTTTTCTGCCAACCTACTTCCATTCATATTTGATTTTATTGATTTATTTAAAACACAAACATATTTTGGCCATATTCTTTCATTTAATTAAGTTTCATTAAAAATGAACAGAAATCATTTGTTTTTTTTTTAATTTTAATTTTTTCCAAGTTTCTGATGTGCATCAAATAAAAACGAATAGAGAGAATTCTGTTCTATTTAGTGAAACTTATATATATATATATATATATACATATATATATATAAGTAGATAACATTTTCAAAAGGCTTAAATGATGCGTTTTAAGTGTTTTATTTAGTATGTTATATTTCAGAGCTATGACTCCATTTTCAAACTTCTTATTAGAACAGAGACAATACAAATGATTCAAAAATTTAAAAATATAATTTATAGAAGTATTAATTGAGAAAAAAAAAATCATGCCATGAGAGACGTTTATAAAAAAAAAAAAAAAGGAATTTAGAAAATGCATCAACGTCATGACT
>JAUZSX010065810.1:0-19465 GCA_034780655.1 Idiosepius hallami
TTAGTTATTTTTTCCATGTTTTCACAAACTTTTGGGACACCTTGTATGTTGACGGATTGAAAAAATTCCTTCGCGGGACATTCTCTCCCATGCCCTCTTTCAGCAGACCAGGTTTGAGCATGCTGGGCCCAGCCATCTCAGAGTCTATAAGGAACATACGTAAACCAAAAGTCCTGACTACCTAAAGGCTCGCTTCGCTCGCATTGGGATAAAAAACAATTCATTCTTCAATATTGACTCAATTGAAAAAAAATTAAAGAAGAAAATAGGTTAAGCTTAATACTGACCTTATAGACTTAAGGACACAAAGCAAGAGATTATATGTATTTGAGTGTTTTTTCAAAAAAGGAATCTAAGTCAGCATTGATATGAGAAACATAAACACAATAAAAAGCAAAAAAATATCTGAATTGACCTTATGAACCAAAGAAAAACATTTTATTTTTATTGAAAGCTTCTGAAGTCAAAAGGCCACATATTCTAGAGTGTTTATCAAGCCATGAACAAAAAAAAAATATGCAAATAAAAGGATAACAGTCATGTTATAAAATAAAATGTCATTTTAACTCAGTACAAATCTTGTAAAGTATATTTAATTTTTCATTAATGTTTTAATTCACTTTTAAGATAAAAACAAGCCTGGTTGATATAAAAAATACTTATAAATAAATAAAAAAATATCAAAATGAATTTAAAACTCTTAGTTCTATGTATAATTTGTTTTTAACTAAAGATATACAAACTATTAGACTTATTCAGATTTTGTAGAGTTTGAATAAACACAAATTTGAAATAGGTTTTCTGCTTTTGATTAGGTCAAAATTAAGCTAAACTGAATTTATTATAAAAAGCCAATTTTACAAAGAAATAATTGTTGGTTTAGAAAAAAAAAATTATTGGATAATAGATATTTTTCAAATATTGTTAATCATCAGTATATGAAGCAGAGAATAATTTTTCAAATATCTGACCTAGATTTTGGAAATTATAAGGTTATTTCTACCTTCTAATTTCATACATGTAAATTTGAACTATGGGCTCTGAGTACAAAGCACTGAAATTCTTGATAAATACAGATTTGCTAATACCATCAATGAAATACATTTATTTAGTTGATTTATATAGATAATCTTCTTAGTTAGTTTTATTGGAAAATTTTCTTTTAAAAAACACAAACTCATTTGTCTAATTCCAAATCGGTCTTAGCCTCTAATATGGATGATTGCTGTGTGTATTAGTCAAATAAAAGATATGAAACCAGAGGAAGATGGCAGAGAAATTGTTATAAAAAAGAACAAACATAAATATAGCAGTACTCTAGACTCCTAGTCTCTGTCTACTGTTAGTCAGCAACAACACAAACTTAACAGCCATTGGTGACTGTCATTCTCTTGCCTATGCAATCATAAGAACAAAAATTTCCTAGACTATGTTTGGTTTCATAAGTGTATAGGCAAGAAGTTGATGGTCAACAAAGGCTATTGACTAAGTCATCACTGATCAACTGCTCATGATCAATCACTGATAAGGAATCTTTTAGTTATAAATACAGCTACTATTTTGTTTTTTAGATTTATATATATCTCAAAGAAATATGGGCAGCAACGGTGGAGCATTGGTAAAAGCTTGGTCTTTGGAATCGTATTACGCGAGTTCAAATCCCAGCCAAAACCATTACATTTACTTTAGCTGCCTTGGCAGATGGGGCTTGTTAATTCGGAAGAGCAACTCATCTAGGTAAAGGGTAACACTGAATAAAACAAGCCCAGGTATTAAGAGCATGTAAAAATGGCTGTGTGCCTAACTTGGCTTGGTGCTCTACCAAGTAAATATGATATCTTAATGAAATATCAACCAAATTACTTGAGAAAAACGTTATTAATTTGTTCTATTACAGGAACAAATTCAAAGAACATTGTTAGTGCAATTTAACTTCGAATAGGGGAAGTGTGTGAATATTTATTTTAGTAAAATAAATGCAAAAAATAACTTGGATTTGAAATGAAAAATTATACTTTTAATTTTTAAGCTGTGAAAAGTATGCTCTGTTCCTTACATCCATTTGTATTTAATAAACTTTTCTCAAGAAAAATGTAGCTCAGGGCATAGTCATATTATTTCTCAACATCATAGTATTCTTCTCAGTGCTGTGCTTAGCCCCATTGTGGCCCCATTGCAGAATGCGTCTTGTGGCCCCCTATCCTCTAAAAAGGCAAGTTGCACCCCCAAAATCCTGGATCCTTCGATCAAAGACCAAATAATCATACATATTCAAATATAAAATCCAGAGAAAGAGAGATAGACAGAAAGAGAAATGAATTGATAGGTGTATATTTCAAGTGTTAAAATGATTTTCTAGTTAATTCAAATAATTAATTTGGTAGATTTTTTTAATTACAAGAGATCTGAGAAGCCAAGGAGTCTTGCGGCGGCTGCAGGGGCACTAAGCACAGCCCTGAATTTTCTCCACTACTTTCTTTTTACCTGATTTAAACCTTAGATTATGTTTTACAACTTGATATATACACCCCTCGGGCAGATGGGACTCGTTAACTCAGGAGAGCAGCTCATCTAGGTGAAGGGTAACATCGAATGTAAAAAGCCCGGTTAAGAGCATGTAAAATGGCCTTGTGCCAAACTTGGGTTGGTGCTCACCAAGTAAATATCATATACACCTGTTAATTTCATTGATTTCTTCTTTTCTTTTCTTTTTTTGATCATATAACCAGTAGAAAATTAACAAACTGGTCAGGTAGAACAGATTTCCCATCCCTGCCTCTCTGTTCTCTACCAAAATTTAAAGTCTTCACATCTTTTAAGATGAAGAAATTTCTTCTGCCAGAAATTTAGATTGTAAAAAAAAGTCTTCTGGTTATCGAGAAAGTTACATGTTAAAACTGCATTCTGATGCAAGAGTTGAAAAAAAAAATTAAAAAAAATATGCCAGTGAAATACAAATAAAACTTGTTGATTTCAAGAACATCTATAGATCTCATCCATTAAAAAAAATCAATAACCAATAGTCGATATTGATTCTTAATTCTTACAGGTGCCTGCAGATAAAATTTGTCAGCAAGAATCCTAACTATGAATTGAAAAGTTTGTCAGCTGCACTTCTAACCAGGAAATTCCACTGAGCAAATCTTCAAACATTCAGAAACGATAAACTCTAAATTATTATTTTTGAAATGAAAGAAAACAGAAGAAATGCAATTTACTTGGCCTTGCAAAGATTTCAGGAATAAATACAAATTTCATTGTATTTTTACACAAATTTGATTAGAATGTATCATAGTAGAGCCCATAGTTGAATGACAAGCAATCGACATAAAGTATTGTAAAACATAAGTTCAAACATGCATTGGAATATTAAATTTATTTTTCAAAATATGCTCTTGAAAATTTTGGATGAAACATTCAATTTTCCCATTTTGTGGGGGGGGTGAATAGTTCAATGATAGTTTTTTTTATGATATATGAATTAAACATAAAAAACACATAGCCAAAATTAATTAAAATATGACAGTAAGCTTATTAAAATTGTTTTAAAAATCTTTAACAATACTAGATTAGATATGATAGGCAGAATACTGTGTGATTCATGAAGTAGTTTGAAATACATAATATGAATCATTGTTAGTAATTTATTTAAGCAGAACGTAGAAAAATAAAATAATGAATACTTAGTTGTTTTAAGGACAACTTCTTTCTTTTTACAAACCAATCACAGTCAAATCAATTCATTAATTGAATACTTAAGATTATATGCATATAGTTTTCTGAATCAAAATGAGATTTGAACTTTACATGAGCTGGTTTTGTGGGTTTTTGAAAAAAGGTTGTCTTCAAGGTATTACTCTTTCTTGTTAAGAGTTAGATTTTAGTTTTATGAATTGAGAAGCGAACTTCTTGATAAACCCCAATTGATTATTTATTTTAAAATTTTTCCTATCCTCAGATGATAGTTTTAGTTCACTTTTTCTAAGCATTGTTGACATAATTTGTCATAACAAATGTGTAATTGTATTTTGATAAAAATGAAAATAATTCCTAACATCATTTATAGTTTTGATTTGAATTTTTTTAGATACATATAGGTAGCAGGTAATGTTTGTAATTAAAAATTTATAAAATAGTTAAAATTCTTGACAGTATGTTAAACCACTTATGACCAACCCAATCACCAATCAAGTTATATGCCTATACTTCTTGCAAAAACTGTTAAAGAATTATTTGGAAGAATATTTTCAGTAATATTAGACTGTAATTATTAATGTAAGTTATATAACAGAATGGAACATACATATTTCACTCAATTTAGAGTATAATACTTTGCTACAAATCTACACACTATAAAAAAAAAGAATATAAATTTGCTGGGACACAGTCCAATTTATTTCAGGGGTCAAAAATCAAGACAACACATATGAATGTATGCAGACGTAGAAGTACACCTGACACAAAATAACATTAATGAGCCAATCAGAGCAGTGTCATGCTTAGCCACTAACCGGGCCCTGTCACCCTAAAAAAGGCAAGTTGCTCCCCTCATTATACTGCAGCCATCGACTATATATACATACATATACAAATATGTATATCATCATCGGTCATTCGTGTTCGAGTATGACAGTCCTCCGTTTTGGTTCCTGTTGACCATTTCGGGAAGACACCTGCGCGTGATGTCTTTTAACGTGGGGAGACTGATGCACCTGCAGTCACAACACGGACCCTTGGCAGAGCAAGACCTGGTTCCAACCACCACGACTGGAGGCCATCCTCTGTTACAGCCTTCACCACCTTCAGTGCCATTGTGTCATTGCAGACATCATCTACCACATCTGCCGACAGAAATATGTATATATAGAGAGAGACAGGTGGAAAGATGGATTGATAGATGTATATTTTAAGTTTCATAATGATATTTTCTGATTAATCCTAACAATTAATTATTTTGGTGATATTTTGCATTACAATCTGTAAAGCCAAGAAGCCTTGCAGGGTCTGCAGAGGCCCTAAACACAGCCCTGATTCAGGGTTTTGGTAAGTTAAATATTTTTTCAACCTTTGGAGCCAGAACATTCTTTGAAAATACTGAACCTTTTCAATGACCAGCAGACAGCAGTGCAGACTGACCATCTACAGAATGCACCCAGTCTTCATCTTTGCCCTTTTCGCTGCAATCCTCATTGCCTTTCCAGTAACAGAATCAGCTGCTCCCACGCATACGATCTCATTCAAACCACTTCAAATCACCAGCAGTTGTCAATTATCACGAATAGAATATATTTTTTTTTGTCTGTTTTGTCTTACAACCATTTACTTGTCTCTAACATATACAACATTCGTTAAATAACTTTTGAGAAAATATCAGGAGAGATAATATTAATTTTAATAAACTTACAAAACTTTGTCCCCTTCAAAATAGGGTTCTCACACATTTACCCACTTTTTCATGTGTCTTTTCCAATCTTGGAAGACCTCCCAAAATCCTTCTTTCATGGTACCTTTAGGTAATTTTCTGATGGCTCTATCAATTTGTCTTTACTTAAATTAGATTCTCCTGAAGCTGTTATTCAGGAAAAAGTTTCATGGGGCTAGGTCAGGGCCCTAAAGTGGATTTCGTACCAGTTTTATTCCCCGGTCCATAATCCCCTATATTCAATATGAAATGAAAAAATGTCAGGAGAGACATTAGATCTTCAGTCAGAACCGACTCCACTATGCAAATACTAATACCAACAGCTTAACAATTTTAGAAACAAATACCATGTTCACCTCACTGCCTGGACGGAATGGTTATCAGAGCTGTATAACACCTGATGTCTCTTCTCTAGGGTTCTCCATCTTTGTTTCTATTACAGTCACATGACCTTTCAATTTTTGCTAATGATTTGCTCAAACGTACCACTTGCAACGAGGGAGCATAATTGAAACCAAACTAAAGTTAAATAAACAAAGAAAACAAGGGTTTCTTGCTATTTCTTTTGAAAGATCGCATTTATTAGCTTATTGCTGTTATATCACATATTCACTTCAGAGTAGCAATGGCTGCAGGTAGTTACACAGCAAACCATTCCTTTTCCAGAAAAAAGCACGAGACAAAATGAAATAATGAACCACTGACTATGATGAAGTATATGAGAAAAGGACTGCAACCTAAGGTAAGATTTTATAATACAAATTGAAACACTCAAAAGAACATTTGAAATAACTCTAAATGCATTTCTCCATAAGTATTTTCTTTTCAAGTTTGCCTTTACTCCCATGATTTAAACTAAAGGTTAAGCTTGAAATTTTATGAAAACCTCTGATTAAAAGAAGAGGGTTCCAGAAATCGATCACCTGAAAAAGGTCATAAGTTTTATAAGCCAAAATGTTGTGGAGGTAACAATGATAAGGAAGAGGACAATAGTTTGAAAAATATATCTATAAAAAACCGTGAATGAAGATTTATTTTGTTTTGTTGGGAACTATCATATCTACAAAAAAGCAGGGCAGTGATGGTGGAGCATTGGTTAAAGCTCGGCTATGAAATTGTATTACACGAGTTCAAATCCCAGTCAAAACCATTACATTCACCTTTATCTGTCTTGGGCAGATGGGGCTCATTAACTTGAAAGAGCATCTCCTCTAGTTGAAGGGTAACACCTAATGCAAAAAGCCTTTTGCCAAACTTGGGTTGGTGCTCACCAAGTAAATATAATATTTACAAAAAAGCAACCATGTTTACCATAATTTGACCATAGTTTTATATGCACATAATAAAGTTTTATCTGATCATTTACAATGTTTATTTCTTATTCCAAAATTAAACTGTTTATTTTCAGGAACAACCAGTTTCACAGAAAAAGTTTGTAGTGGGTTTTCTTCAAAAAAGATTTCCCCACAAAGGACTGCTAGATTTCAATCTTACTTAACTGGAAGTGACCAGCAAGCAAAGCAGAAATGATCTCTAACCATTCTTAATGACATTATATCCTTCAGAGATCTCTTTGCAGAATTTATTTTACCCTAAAGACTTTTATAAGTGATAAATCAAATAAATCACGAGTTTAGACAATCACTTTGTGTATTAAATAACTAAAACAAACACTGCTAATGTATTCATTGAACAATGATAAAAGGAACAGTTATCTATCAGTTATTTTCATGTAAATTCAAATCAAATATCATTTCTTTCTAAAATTTCAAAATTTGAAAGTTTTAAACATTTACGAAAAGCTCAAAACATGATAGGCAAAGAAAATAATTTTAGACTGAGCTCACATTGAGATGAACCGGGTTTTAGTTTTAAAAATACAATATAAAATAATGGACTTGATTTAAATTTCATAAAAATCTGTAATTTTGTTATGAAGACATTCTTCAAAAAGATTCTTTGTTTTACTAGAAACACCTTAAACATAACCAGATGTCAAATGGCAAAAAATTAACAAAAATAAAAGCAGATTAATACTCTAAAAAAATCTAAATAAATAAATTATAAAGATTCATGTCAGAAATTAAAACAAATAACTTCTGAATATTTCTCTTTTATCTTAAATTTGATGGCTTAATTAAATTAATTCATGACATAATTTATTCATTATTAATTACAAGATACTATTTAATGCATAAAATAATTTTATTCATGTTTAATTCTTCAAAAATTAATAAATAATAGAATAAATTTCTTGCTGACTGAAATCTAAATATTTTATTTGAAAATATTCGCCAAAGATGTTAAGATTCCAGTCCCTTGGCATTTTTGTGGGTTACCAAGGTTATTGCTTTTCTCGTATATTTTCTAAAATATTAAAATTAATATCGCCCATTAAAATAATGAGACTCTACAAGTTTTCAATGAATCAATACTAGCTAAGTCTACTAATGAGTTCACTGATTGTATAATTATTTGTTGCAAGAAGGGTTGGGTATGATTTGGCGTTGCTGTTTCGGCATCGGGACAATTCTGTGTAGAGTCTAAGTTTTGTTTAAATTTTCAAAATAGAATTTGAATACAGCAATTTTCAAAATGTTATAAATCTAAACATGAGCAAAATTGTTTAAAGTGAAAAAAAAGGACTTTTTGAAAATTATATTTCTAAAAAGATATTGAAATATTTTTTAATTAATATTTTATTTTAAACAAGTGTTTAATTTTTTAAGATAAAATATTTGAAAATTTAAACCAAAACGTAAACAATGTTTATTGTTTAACATTTCGAACCTTTTACTTTTGAATTCTTTTTTAAACATTAATTTTTTATGAATTAATAAAAAGCATGAATATATAAAGTAAAAAAAAAATTTTTTTTTCAATTTTGGAAGAATTCTGATACTTTTATAAACTGGAAATAAATACTGTTGTTATTTTTTTTAAAGCTCTTAAACTTAAATTCTACCCTCCTTTTAGATTAAAGAAAGGTTCAAACAACTAACACCAAAAAGAATTTTTCATTATTAAATAAAAAATCTTTTTATTTATTTTTTCTTTTACTATTGATTAATTCAAATCAACTTGAAATAAATATAATCTTAAAACAGTAAAACAAAAACACACTAGTACTACTACTATTGACTGACTGCACACCAACCTCACAGAGCTGTGATCACTGTACTGTAATTTTAAAGTTTAAAAAGTCAATTAAATTCTTTTATTTCTAATTTCAAAATTAAATGTTTTAATCTTTAAAAAATCAATTAAATTATATTTTTAATTTCAAAATTTCTTTCCTAAAAGACTTAATTTTTTTAATAAAAATGAATAAGAGAGCAAAACATTACAATCTTCAAATCATGTTTATTTAAAATAGACTAAACAGAAAATTTATAATGATTTTTGAATAAAATCAACACTGAATTGGCTCCGATGCCAAAACGACCATGCCAAAAGGGCAACGCCGAATAGTTCCATTCCCAAGCAAGTAGCACATACCAAACCCATAAGAGGATATCATATTCTTTTTGATTTACATGATAGACTGGAGAAATCTTGGGTAAATAATTATCCTAATTGAACCTGTCACACCTGAATAAAGAAACCACTATTCTAAATTCAATGTTAGCTCAAATGATATTAAATATAAAATAAAGCTTTAGTTTAAACATTACAACAATCTTATATTCTGTAATTCAGTTGAGCTCTGGATTATAAAACTTTTGCACTTCTGATCATTTGTCTCAGAAGTAGTAAAAAAAATAAAACCAAAAATACCTTATTTGTCAAGAAATATAATTCTGGTTTTAAATGATGATCGTGATATGGAATAACATTTTTTAAAATAAACAAAAATTAATTTTTTTTTTTATTCACTCATCAGTGGCTTCTCACCCGTTCTACAGTCAAAATCAGCGGGTGGATGATACCATCTAGGTTGGTTGCAAACCCCTTAAAGAAAAAGCTAAAACTGAATTTGAATAAATTCATTATACTTGATTTTGTTAATACATTTCTGATATAATTCCATTCAAGGCTTGCTGAGATTTAGGCATTGATCAGATAAGAAAACTATTTTTTGAAAGAATAGATAAAAGAATTACAGACAAGCAAGTGAAAAAGAAAAAAAAAAGCTGTTTAAGTGGATCAAAACCATTGCACAGATAACATTCAGAAAGAAATAGAACTGATTGAATAAATTCTATTATGCTAAAAAACAAAAAGTGATTCCATAGAAATATTCTTGAAACCACTGGCCAAGTGGTTAAAAATTTGATCATTAGTTTAAGGTCTTCAGTTCAATCTTTATTATAAGAGGATTGTTAGTTTGTTATCCAAAACTTTCTTTAATTGAAGAAATTTGATAAATTAATCCTTTTGTTATGATGTTTTAGAAATGGCCATCTCTTTTTTGGATATTTGGTTGGAAATTGCATACTTTCCAGACAAATAAATATCTTGTTGAACTATTCAATTTTAGATGAGGTCCAGACTACTGTCAGGATCCAATATTAGTATCTCTTCAGGAATGATACTATGGCCAGATAAATGAATATTATTTAAAATAATAAATTTCAAAGGTTATCTGGATTACTGTTAGCCTCTCCAGATGTTTAGGATGTTTAATATATATTCTATTTCTTTTTTTTCTCTATTACCAAAATTGGAAGTGGGTATGAATTAGTTTCTAAAATAAAATAGAGTCTGAATTTAACTTTTTAGATCCTTAACCAATCAAAGCAAGAATAGCTTTTGAAGACCAATTTTGTTTTACATATTAATAATTTCCTTTAAATATATACATTAAAATGTTGAAATTAACAAATAACATCAATATTAATAATTGTAAATTGTCAATTTAAAATGGAGCTTCTGCTTTTTTAGATGAAATATTTAATGATATTTATTGTACGAAATAGGAATGTCAAATTGTTTATTACAAATATTTTTTTCATTTTAGGATACATTAGAAGAGCTATTGGAAGATTTGCTGGAGATCACAACTTTTCATTAGGTCAAATTAATCTAAAATTACAATATTAAGAAATAATGATGATATATATATATATATATATATATATATATATATATATTAATAACTCGGAGCTAGCTATAAGATAACAAATGATTAATTACAAACAATTATTATAGTTTTAAATAATTATTTAGAAATGAATACAGATTAGTAAAGTTATTAAACAGAAATTGAAATATTAATTTTCATAAGAAATCTCAGCTCATGAAAATACAAGTTCCATTATTGGGGAAAATGAGGTTAAAAAATATGTGATTTTATTATACAACAAACCTTGTTTAAAGGTTGTCTCTCTAATTATATAATATATATACACACACACACCTAATGTATCATATTTACTTGTAGAGCACCAACCCAAGTTTGGCACAAGTGCTCTTATGCGGGATTTTTATATTCAGTGTTGCCCTTCACCTAGATGAGCTGCTCTTATGAGTTAACGAGCCCCATAGGATTGAGGCAGGTAAAGTGAATACAATAGTTTTGACTTGGGTTTGAGCTAGCATAATAAGACTCCAGAGCTCAAGCTTTAACCAATGCTCCACTGTCGCTGCCCAAATATATATGTATGTGTGTGTACATATCAGATAGGGAGATACACACAAACACAAATACATTAAACTAATAAAGTGTATATGCATATTCCATTTTCATTTGCAGATTTTCTTGCCTTAAAGAAAAACAAGCAAATAGATATATGATGTAGATAATGAGTAGAAGATTATTAACTTAGAGGAAGCACATTTCAGTCTGAAAGATGATCCTCACTTTGTAAAATCATAAAAACTATTACAATAAATATAAGCACAGACTCTGAAAATTCATTGGCAAATTGCCACAATTTTGCATCAGACTGAACATGTGTACAAAGATCTACAGAAAAAATTATTGTTTGAATAAAATAAAGATTAATGTTACTTGAGCTCATAAGTCAACTGAGTGCTTGAAAAGAAAATCATTTTTTTTTGCATCTGTTTTGTTTTTTACAGTCATGGTTATGTAAATTAAAAGTCAGAAAGTTGGGTGTTTTTTTAGGAGTAAAAATATTGAATAAATTTCTTTAAAATTTGATTTATAATGCATTTAAGAAGTTACTGTAGTTCTCTATATAGTGTCATATACAAAGTTATAAATTCCTGATTTATGGTCAGGAATAAATCCAAATTTATTGAATGGCAATAAGCAAATTAACTAGAAGGGATCTATTTCACTGAATGTTTTAAAGGTACATTTTGTGGAAACTTTTTTTTCTCTGCATACATACCTATGTATGGGCAGTGAGGGTGGGGAATTGTTAAAAGCTTGGACACTGGAATCATATTACGCAAGTTTAAATCCTAGTCAAAACCATTACATTTACTTTTACTTGCCTTGGGCAGATGGGGTTTGTTAATTCGGGAGAACAACTCATCTTGGCAAAGGGCAACAAGGTAGCAAACTTGGAAATCATGTCAGAGTTAATAACATATTCAATAACTCACAAAAATTTAAAATCAACATAAGGTCGTAATATGATTGCAGAACATCCTTGAAACATAAAACAAAATGAATTATTTGACTAAACTTCTCAAAATGGTTATCCTAAGTTCTTTAACTCTTCTCCTGTTTTAAACCAAGCATTTCTTCATTTCTATCCTTAAGGGCCAATAATTATATAACTTTAACCAAGTCTGCATTCTTGTTTAGCAGTTCTAGGTTTCATAAACAGGGTGATTGGGTGGTTGTATGTTTATCACATCAGTTAAAGTTGTACATAGAATTTGTTTGGCTCATTATCAATACTTTTGGTGTTACAAATCCAATTTTATTAAATCTAATAAAAGCGTATGCATGTAATCATAATTTTTTTTTTCTAGTTAAAGCAGCAACTGAACTATGATATTATTTTTTTGTATCATAAGCTCCACGGGTACATATAATTATGTAGATGACCATGAACAATAAAATACAATATGGTATTTACTTGGTCGAGCACAAACCCAAATTAGGCACAAGGCCATTTTTATGTGATTTGTATACCTTGGCTTTTTGCCCTTCACCTAGATGAGCTACTCTCCCAAGTAAATAAGCTCAATCTGCCTGAGGCAGCTAAAGGTTTGACTGGGATTTGAACCCGCGTACAAGAATTCCAGAGCCCCAGCACTTACCAATGCTCCACTGTTGCTGCGTAAAATAAAAGTAAAATAGAATATAATAGGAAATTATATGAATTTTCAAATACAAACCAATAAATTACCTTGATATGAATTTTTGCTTTTAACCAAAATATTTTTTGTAGAATATCTGAGTTTTAATACTCAATTATCAAAAACTTTTCATTAGCTTTATGTTAAACCAAAAACACAACATTAAAAGGAGTCACTACAAGTATTTCCTTAGCACTAGTTTAGTTTAATAACATTTATACAATTATTTAATGCTAATACATGTTTTTTCTTTCATGAACAAGTTAATAGAAAAAGATTTCTTGAGCTATTTAACTCATAGCTGGAGGAATTATAGAATTCATATTTCAATTAAGAGTTTTGGCCAGAAAGTATGTTTGTTTTGTGTGTAACAGCATAACAATTCCTTTTTTTAGGTCATTTTAATGCTGAGAACAACTACTTTAGATAAACATTATTTTTATACACACATTTTTTTTAATACTCAAGTTGCACTATATAATCCATAGCTGGAGGGAAGATGGGATTCATACCTTTCCCTAGGGTATTAGTTGACATGTTAATGTAGACAGAACAACTTAGATTCGAACCAGTGTACTATGGTTCCGAAGTCAAATCGTCTATCCACTGTGCCAGGTCAACCGCCCTAAAAGTATATGTAAAAGACCCAATATGATTTGAACACCTATATGATGATAAAAGATTCAGTTACCTAACCACTTCTCAAAACTTTCACTTGTTTTTGTTTAGCAGATAAAGCATTTCCTTAATCACTGTGTTCAATATAAGCATACAAGATACCAACCCTCTTAACAAATAGTATTAATGAATTTCCTTTCATAATGTTTGCTTATAAAAACATTTAAAATCTTCTATCTTGCAGTGTTTATTCATCTAGAACAGACACTGAAACAAATGTCTTCTTTTTATATACAGTTCATACAGAAATAAACAAGAAACAGATTGATAGTCTGGAGATGGGATTGGATAAGTAGAGATGGAAGCTAAATAAGTAGATAAGGTCAACAAGTAAAGATTCCAGGTCTAAAATATAAATTTCAATAGATAAATCTATCATGTAATATTTGGATCAATAATTTAAGTTGCAATCTTCTACTTTGAACAATCAGTGGTCAAATCAGTTGATGAAAATGAACTGGAAAGCAGAAGTTACACGACAGTGACAGACAGACAGAAAATGAACTAAAGTGGAAAATTTACTTGAGGTATAATTTATTAAAAAATCTTTTTGCATCCAAGTTTGTTTATAGATCTATATCTGTCAAGTAACCAATAAGAGTTGATGCTCATTAGTGTAGCTTGTGTAGGAGAAGATCACTTGAAATGGTTGATGTAACAGATTAATCAAATTGTTTTTATAGATATAAATAACCCCTTCCTAAAAAAAAATAAAAAAGGAAAATTAGGAAAGGATAACTTAATTTAAAGTTCTGTTTAATCAAATGATGAAGGGTTAACTGCCTAAACTTTTAAATGCTTAAAAAGCAAAAAGTATCTTTGTTGATCTGCCTGTCACTCCAAAATGGCCATTGGGTGCTTACACTGTTACTTACCAGAAAATGAACAGAAAATTTTACATTTAAATCTTGCACTTAATCAGTGGTTGATTTTTTATTAAAATTTTCTTAGAGAAAAAAAAAACTTTATGAAGATTTAAATTGAGCCCAGTATATCTTTTTGAAATAATCATAGCTTTCTGCACAACTACAATTTCTTTCTTTGCTTCTTGGTGAAATGATTGACATAATTTGTTTGAAAGTTAATATTAAAATTTAACATGATTTTTAACGAGATTATCAATTTTTATTATCACTGTTTTTTATGCTTATATTCATGTCCAACTTGGATTTTGATTTGTCAACTTTGGTTGGAAAACCCTATAAGAATAGTAAAGATAAAGACAACAGTCCAAAAACTCAATACACAATTTATCAAGTCTCATATAAAGGACTCTGAAAAACTAAGTCAAGTAATCATGGAAATATCCTGCTGTTCTATTCTAAATGAAGATCCTAAATCTAGATATTATCCAAAAGTGTATTGATTGGTCATCTGATTTATGTCCTTCTTAATTTAGCATTTCATCAATATATGCCATGTACAATTATTTTCCAAATAGAAAGTAATTAACAAAAATAACAACATTCTAAAGTATAAGAAACTTTCAAATAAAAATAAAAGAACTGAACACATTTTCCTCCCTTTTTACAAATGGGTTTCTAAAATCATAGAATAGTTAGATTAACAGGAATAAAAACTTAAATGATCTTTTCGCAAAGTTTATTTATAGACAGACCAGTTTATAAGCAATCAATCATAATAGTAGCATTAAAAAAACTAATAAAGCTCTGGCCGGCTTGGGTAGGAATTGAAACTGCTTTCTTTTAGCAAAGCTCACCTGGAACTGTAAAGAAACTCCAATATATCTGTCGACTGCGCCATGGGCCAAAAAGAGCATTAAATGTTAGATTTATTGGTTTTTATTTTACTTTATTGTAAACCTTTACTTTTATTGTCAAGACCTGTGACAAATTTTATCTTTTCCTATAAAAATAGTCTACGAAAGTCCCCAAATTTTTTAAAAATAAAGTCTATTTAATTTTAATTTCATGTAAATAAAGCATAGAGCAACATATTGGTTATTAATTTTTGTCAGGTGATAAATTTGGAGAATTTAATAAAATTTTAAAATTCAAAACATTTTTTATTTTATTTAAAATTTACCCATTCAAAATCTTTAAGAGCCATCGTTAAAAAAATTAAAGTATATTATTTTAAATTAGTTAAAAAATGACATGAAACATTTGGATCCTGCTTCATGTAAAGGAATTTCAAAGTCTCAACACTTACTCTTAAATATTGAAGGCAACATCCAGATTTTGCACCAAATTAAATGAAATGCATGAATTTCAATGATTTGTATTCGTACCATTCCTACAGTGGAATATGTTTCCAAAGAAACATATTTTTTTTTGGTGTACAGTCTTCTCATCACCCAATGACTCATCATGGTCTACTCATCACTAGGCTTTTCATCATGTTTTTCATCACGTAAACAACTCATCACTCCGTTTTTTTTCATCACTTGGACTTCTCATCACTCGACAGTTCATCACCCTAATATTAACCAAGACTTTTAATTGCATTTTTGTCCATTTTATGGAATCCTTTAGAATGATGATACTTCATAATATATCCATTTTTGTGATATTTTCTAAGTGTTGCTTATATACAATATTTATTTTTTGACAAATATCAAACATTTTAATTGTAATAAAAGAAAATTACTTATTTTAATTTTCAGAAAAGAAAAGCATGATCAATAAATATGGAATTTGATTTTTTATAATTTTTTAAATGATTTAATATTTTTAAAAAAATTTTATGAGAAAACCAAACATACTAATAATGAAAAAGGAACAAAATGACTTAAAAAAAACAAAATTGTCATGTGTAGTTGCTTAAGTTAAAGAAAAAACATTTTTATATTATTTTCTTGTTTAAAAAAAAATTAATTGTTTTCTTATTTAAATTAAAAAAAAAGGTTTTCATTAAATAATGTTCTTGTTGATTGTTGAAATAAAAAAGTTTTATATTGTTTATTTTTGTTATAGAACTTCTGCTTATTTAAAACTGTTAACTTCTCAAATACCGATATTGTTTTCATAACATAAAAGCAGTGATGAGAGAAAACGCTCCATTTATATGAAAAAGGAAACAAGGTTATTCATTCCTTCAAACTGCATTCTTGCCGAACGTTTTGCATTTTGAGCACTTATGATTTCTCAAAAATGTAAACAGAAGCATAAATAGCAGATGTTAACTTTTAGCAAGTATATTATTTTTATCATGGGACGTGACAGTTTAACACCATTATATTTTTTTTACTCAAGAAATGTATTCATGAACAGAATTACTTTTAAATTTTATTTTATCAACATTATTTAGAATTTCTTTTATAAAGTTCAAAAATTGTGTCATTTAAAAATAAAATAATTATTTAAAAAAAGTATCTTTATTTAGTGCTTACATTGAGTTAAAATAAAATGAAACAAGCTAGACAAGTTTGTTTGGATTTTTAATTAAAAAATAGAAAACAAATTAATTTAAATAAATGTTTTTCTATTGTTTATTTGTTAAGAAGTTTGAAAAAATGGATGATATTGAATTTATAGATTTTAATAATCACTCATAAAAATACCCCCGAAATTGCCAAAGAGGCTAAAATTTAATGTAATAAAAACGTAATTACATAATTAACATTATTATATGAATAAATGTAATTTTTTTTCTTTGAGGTGATGAAATCACTTCATGTAGGAGTGATGAATTGTCCAGGTGATGAAAAGTCTATTGATGAATAGACCGTGATGAGTAGTTGGGTGAGGAGAACTCAGTAAACCCTTTTTTTCATAGCATATCAAACTCAACTGTTCTTTCATGATAAGAATAATATTTTCTCTTAATGATCCTCTTCCTTGTATCAACAAGTTTGACTAAAACTAGTTGTATTGTTTAACCCTTACATTGGAGAAATAAGAACATTTATATCTTTTCAAGAAGTTTTTCACCTAAAAGTGAATGTAAAGTATTGATTGAGATTTGAACTTGAGTATATTTACAATATTTAATCACATGAACAAAAGGACTTCACTGGATGGAAATGGTCAGTTTTCAAAACAAAGTTTACATGCAATAAGTTTATGATTGAAATTGACAAAAGAAAATATGATTTTCTTACTTGACTATTTTGACATTAGTACTTATCAGTGAAAGCATTGACTATGTCTTCTAAGATAACAGAGAAAAGAATTACTTTTATGTTTTGGGGACAATAGAGATTATTTATCTTAGAAAACATTTTTTAGGAAACCAATATAAAGAATTAATCAGAGTTTTTTTTATAGCCCAAAGCTTCCTCTGAAATAAAAAGCAAGTAAGCACTCATATCTGTTTGATATTAAATAATACCAAATGGAATTGGTTAGTCTCTCTTTTCATAACTTTTTTTCTATCTAATAAAAGAGACCATTGCATTGAAGTAAAATGAATTTCTTTTCATACATCCTTTTTTCTTTCTTTCCCATAAGAGTAAACAAATTGCCTCTAAAAAAATAACTAAGTGATTTGATATTTTATTCAATGAAGAAACTAGAAACATCAAACCTAATGTAAAATAACTGTTGCATAATTATGAAAAAAAGATTTTTGAGTACAAGAATGAGTCCTAATTTCAGTACAATGTTTCTACATTCATACAAATACTTTAAAATTGATCTTATAATAAATTTAAAACTAATATTCTATTGGCTAACATTTCTATTTCATCGATGAATTTGAATAAAAGTACATTAACCCATAGCTAAAAGGAATCATAAAAACCATAACTTTCTCAACAAGCAACATAATTATGTTAGTGAAAGTTTTATGGAGAACCATAAGCTTTTTTCATGAAGAATTGGCATTGTACATACATGTGCAAACAGAAGATTGTATGTCTTAATGTCTATATAAATCAATAAAAAAACAAGAATTTATAAAACAGCAAGAATGTTCTATTTCTAGGTTAAAAAATTACCAACTTTTGAAATATCATTATAGTTTTTTTGTATGGAGTCCTTTAATTTCAGGATAAAATGATCAGCATACAAAGGTTAAATGTCTCTGCAAAACAACAATGCATCTGATACCATTGAGTTGTGATGGTGATTGCAATACTCTGGCAAAAACACAACTCCTGACCATAACATCAGAGGCAGCATACCGAGTAAAAGTCACATGATTAATATCTTAATGATAACCAAACTTTTTTTAGTTCAGCATTAGTAAAAAATAGTATATTACACTAAATATGAACATAATCGATTAAACAGGATTTGAACTTGCATATTCTGATTTCAGAGTCTGAGCACTTTTCTCCTTAAGTTCTTGGGTTGTGTCAGTTAAGTATATGGAAATGAAATCCATCTACTTTCCTGAAGGAAATTAAGGATTTGGTTTAAAATGCTATGAGAGTTTCTGAAAGAGATAAGAAGGTTACCTGGTTTGTTAAGAAGCATCAAAAGTAGTCAAACTGGCACATCTGCTGAGTATATTAACCTCATGAAAATGCTCTAAATATAAAAATCATGTAAATTATTAAGCCTCACCTCAAAATTACATTGAAAATAGTCCATAAATAACATTGCAATGAAGCCTAATACCAGCCTTGAAAACTAAATTATCTTTGACATCCAAGCACTATTTTGTAAAAAAAAAAAGCATAAATTGTCATATCTTTCAGTACATCTTGCTCTTGGCTAATTAGCCAAGGAACATCTTTTACTGAGGTTTTCGACATATTCTTAATTCATTCAATGTTGAATCCAGGCAAAGCATATGGATTTCACTGTGTCAGAGGGGAAGTACTCAGCCACTTTTGTTTCTTTATTTGATTCCATTAAGATAAATATAGACTAAAGTCACTTTTGGTTTACACTTAGCTTCATATCAATACCATCTAAGTACAAGCTTAAAAATGTATTTAGAAAACAAAACCAGATAGTACATAGAAAGCAAAGACCTCCACTTTAATTACAACGCCCTATAGACAGGGTGGCCCAGATTAAATCAAACCTGAATTGTTAAAAAAAGGTTAAATAAAATAAAATTTTACGATAATAAAGCATGGTTATTCTAAGGCATTATTCATTCTTCTGATAAAATTAAGGATGTTAAGAAGCTGTATAATACATTTTGCTGTTTTTTATCATTATCCATTTATATCTCTAGACTTTTCCTTATATTCAGACTTGAATTTATGTAGGGCCATAAATTTTATAT
>JAUZSX010065919.1:0-19459 GCA_034780655.1 Idiosepius hallami
GCTAAAGTGAAAGTAATGGTTTTGACTGGGATTTGAACTCGCGTAATACGATTCCAGAGCCAGAGCTTTTACCAATGTTCCACCGTTGCTGCCCAATATATACTTGGTAGAGTATCTAACCAAGTTAGGCACAAGGCCATTTTTATGTGATTTTAATACCTGGGTTTTTTAATTAAGTGTTACCCTTCACCTAGAATAGTTGCTCTCCCGAGTTAACGAGCCCCATTTGCCTGAGACAGCTAAAGTGAATGTATATATATATATATATATATATATAAACAGCAACGACAAAAACTTCTACGGAAACAAATCAAGAACAATAACACGTTAAAAACATTTATAATCACCATAAAATTATTTTAGAGTCACTTTGTAATTTAATGCCTAACGAAGCACCATCGGTGTGGAACCCCAGAGCTGTAGTAAAAAAAAAACCCAAAAAACAAAACAAAACAAAAAATCACCCATACACATACATACATACGCACAAGTACATAGCATTTCTGTTTAACTATTTATAATGAAATCCAAATATTTGGAGTTAACAGGCTTAATATATTTCCTATTAAAATTACTTATAATTCGTTTGGATTGATATACATTCATAAAATATAGAAATAATAATAATAATAAAACAGGGATGAGGAATATTGTTATCCTTCACTTAATAAACTATTTGTAGATGTTCAATAGGATTATTGTATCCCGATCAATTGAAATCAAATAAGAATTAATTAGTAAAGTTGGTTTTTGCAATTTTCTTTCTACTCTTCTATCGTTAATTACTTGGAATAATTATTGATAAAAGAGAAATCATACTTATATAATTTGATCTGAGGTGTGCTTTTTCCTGGGGAAAATTGATAACGCTTTGCAAAAGTATTTATGGAGTAAAAATAAGTTGGGAAAATTTTTCAAAAGTTAATTCCCAAATGAAGTCAACAAATGCTGATTTGGAGTGGCTTGGGTGTGGGGTGGATAGATGGTGTCAGGGGAGGGGGTGATTGGGAACATTGATTTATTTATCGTCGAAAATTAATCTACGACTTTATACAAATTAAGTGAGAAGAACACATAAGGGGGGGTAAGTTGGAGGCAGTGAGAGAAGAAGAAGAAAACAAGAAAAAATGATTGAGTATGAAAGAGATTGATAGATAGAGAAACAGAGCGATAGACCGGGAGAGAGGGGGAGAGAGAGAGTCTGTGTGTGAATAGAGACACGGACTTATACACGCATATGCCTGAATATAAATTTTAACTTCCGTTGGAGAAACCGGTTACCGTGGGATCATCGAAGTTAAGCAATGTTGAGCTTGGTCAGATAGGTGACCATTTAAGAATAACATGAACGTACCTTGCAGCATTAAGAATTAAAAGAAAATCAATTTAACATCCTACATGAGTTTTTAAGGCTGCAATATTTTAAGTTATAAATTAATTATATTTTTACAAGAATATCTAGTCCTTTTTTTTCCAGTTTTAACAATTTTTTCTTTCTAAATTTAATCTTAACCATATTACTTTTCTTTCTCGCATTTTTCTATTTAATTCATGATTTTTCCAGGCTTTGCTTTAAAAAGATATCTTCTTCTTATTGCCGGGGTGATGGAATTCCAAATTTTTACTCCTTAGCAGCTATTTTTATGAGTCAACGCCAATTAAATAGTTTCGCTGATTCAAAATAACATGTATTCCAAAGTTTAAATAGCGAGGTCCAAAATTTGATGGTTAGATTGTTAAAACAGCAACGGTAAAATCTTTTAACTTTGACCCCTTGACATCTAAATTTAGGACAGAAAACTAATTAAAAAGCATGTTCCATATCCAAAAATTCAGATTTCATCATGTCTTAAATTCTTTCCAATTTCTTGGGAAAAAATCTGAGTTTTGTTAATAATAATCAGACACGCTACCAACTGAGCTACACCCTAAAAACATTTCAGGGCGTAATTTTATTCGTATATTAAAAATAAAAGGCTTATAAAATCTGACGTTCCTTACGCGATCGACCACTTTTGAACACCAATAAACTTTTAATAACTTTTGTTTCATGGAACGAAAATAGAAGATTATTGCTTCAAAAGATAGATACTTATCTGACCTATGAACAGTAAAAACTGTTTAAAATTTGGTTGAAAAATGAGTGATTAGTTAAGCTGCAAGGCAGTTAAAAAACTAACACTTAACCACACACATACACACACACACACACACACACACACACAAACACACACACACATACATACATATATATATATATATATTAATATAAGTGATAAGATTGCTTAAATTTATAGTTAGAGTGCTCGATATCACTGATAGAGAGTGTATATTAGTTAAAGTCACCAGGCCTGATGACCGCGTAAGTGAGAAACTGTCTGTTGCCGACGGCTGTTGCCTCCGTGTATACACTTAACTTATGAGGAAGTCCATTTGGCAGTCGGACTTCGGAATCTTAATACTCGAGTTCAAATCCTAGTCGGTTTATTTGTGTTCATAATTATACAAATTTCCCCAAGTTAAAGATTGCAGATAAGAAAATTCTTGTCTGAAAAAGAAATTCTAAAAAAGGATTTTTCTCGGCATTAAATGATTTGATATGCCGCAAAACAGAAACAAACAAAAAATGATAATATAAGTAAATATTTTTAATTGCAGTATATTATATTTACTTGGTGAGCACAAACCAAAGTTTGGCACAAGGCCATTTTTACATGCTCTTACCCGGGCTGTTTACATTCAGTGTTACCCTTCACCTAGATGAGTTGCTCTCCCGAGTTAACGAGCCCCATCTGCCCGAGGCAACTATAGGTAAATACAATGGTTTTGACTGGGATTTGAATTCGCGTAATACGATTCCAGAGCCTGAGCTTTTACCAATGCTCCACCGTCGCCGCCCTAGTAATTGCAATACATGTGTAATATGTGTACGAAAAAGATGATATAAATAAATAGATAAATCTAAACATGGAGAAAAAAGTTGTGTGTCTTGTTAACAAGTTCAAAATGGTTATCGTTTGAAATAAAATCAACCATCCTCTTTTCTTTCTTCCTCCCTTTTGATCTAAAATCTACCCACCCCTAATCTACCCTTATGGAAATAGATCCTAAACAAATTGAAAACTTGTCAGAACTATTTTGTCTCCTAATTTGATAATAAAAATATTTTTGTCCCGAAAATCTTTACTTCAATCGACTTGAACAAAATGATTATCCGACTGAATGGATTCATCTGAACGGAGTTGGATGAATTGTAACAGATTTCTATTTATGGATAAATATTGGTTGAAATAAACTTATTATTTCTTCAATTGCAATGTTTTTGAACTTCTCCGTTAATAAGACTTATCTCCATTGTTGAAAAAAACATACACGCTTAATTAGCTTTTAATGATATTGTTTTTTTTTTTTTGCTTTCTTACCTCTGACATTAGGGAAACGATTCGTCGGTTGATTTTTTTCTTGCTGTTAGAGAATTTTTAAAAGTTATTTTGTTGGTGCTGGTGTGCACACAAAACATTCAGCAAACTTCAAATGCTCTAAGTTTTCGATTCTCATTGAGCTTATGAGAGACGCATTTATCCAGTTTTTAAACCTTTCTAATGTCCTGTAAGTGGCGTAAATTTGTTGCAGGACTGACGTTAAGTGTCTGGGACATTTCTCTGATACTTCGACAAGGATTCTGTCGAACAACAGCTTGCAATTATTCTTTGTCAAAATTGCATGCTCGCCTTCTACCTTCTTCAGCCTCAAGGCAGTACGGAAATTTTGGAATCACCTTCGTACCGTCCAATCATTTGTGGACCCCTATCCCCATGTTCTGTTAGTATTAGTAGAAGTTTCGCAGGCATTGTGCCCAAGTTTGGAGTAATACAGCAAAAGGAGGCGAAGATCATGTTTTGGGTTATTCGTCATTTAGGGTCCTGTAAGCTTCCAAAACATTTTTCTTGAAAATAAATAAATTTAGAAATATTACTTAGCATATAACCCTAAAATGAACAACAAATTTTCTGGTAAACGCAAGCTAAAATACAACTTTCTCCCGCTATTTTCTCTCTCCCCCTCACACACAAATACAGTTTGTTTTGTTCTACATCATATGGCAGAGAGGTGGTGCATTGGTAAAAGCTCACATCACGGAATCGTATTAAACGCATTCAAATCCTAGTCAAAAACATCTACCTTTAGCTGCCTCCGGCAGATAGGGCACTTTACCCCGGAGAGAGTATCCCATCTAGTTGAAGGAAAACTAATTAAAAAAGATAGATAGACAGGTCGTGGTGCTTGTGTGTATCTCTCCCTTCTTTCATCAAATTCCGTTTGCATATAAAGAATTACATAATTTTATTATTGAAAATAAATTAAGTTTCAATCAATTCCTATAAAATCGCTAAAATTGTCGATCAATGAGGAAAAATCAAAGATTCAAGTCTCAAAGTTTTCGTTTGCAGCTTTTGTTCTCGGAGGCATAAAATTATCAATTTGATGAAGGGAAACTTCAAGATACTTTTCTTCTACTTCTTCTTCTTCTTCGTTTTCTTCTTCCTCTTCTACTTCTACTTCGTCTTCTTCCTCTTCGTCTTCTTCCTCTTCTTTTTCTTCTTCAATTTTTCATCTTCCTCTTCCTTTTTATTTCTTGTTCTTTTTTCTTTTTTTCATCATCTTTTTGTTTATTTCTTGTTGTTCCTTTTTTACTCCTTTTCTCTTTTTTCTTATTTTCCTCATTTTCTTTTTCTTCTTCTCTTCCCATTTTTCTTCTTTTTTTCATCTTTTTCTTCTTGTCCTTATAATTCTTTTCCTAAACTTCTCTTTCTTTCTTCCATTTCTCATCTTTAAAGAGTTTCGTCAATTGTTCGTAAAATCCTTCTGTTCGACATGACGATGATTAAAACTACGACCTTCCTCGAAAAGCTCTGGGTGGAGATCGGAGTTCCGGTGAAGACTGATATGACACTTCGATGTACAAAGTGAGGACTTCCGGAGATGCCTCACCACAGACTGGAGGGTGGCGAAGGTAGCTGGGTTGTCATCCAAATTCCATAGAAGAATACTGGTCTCTAACAACATGAAAGCTTTGATATAGAACTCAAAACGATGATGACGACGACGACGATAGTAATAATAACAATAATAATAATAATATTAATAATAATAATAATAATAAAATCTTTACAGAGCATTTTACACAAGTGCAGGACAAAGGAATCGATGGTAGAATAAATAGACCTTTTTAAAAAACACCACCATATACAATGAGGAGGGCTTGTAGTAACTGACTGCGAGGTATCCAGAAACTGGATTATCAGAGAAAACTTATTGTCACTTTGTCTTCACGAAGTACGACTGGGCATTGGCAGGTGTGCAAAGTGTAGCGGGGTGAAAACCCAGGGAGATGTTACACAGTATACAGTCTTTGACTGGAATGGTACGGAACTTGCTGGAAATCAGAGGAGACTTGTTGTCACTTTGACTGCAGCAATAACCACTGGTTGCTGGGTGTGAGAGCGCCTGGTGATTGGTGTGAGATCCCACAATAATAATAATAATAATAATAATAATAATAATAATAATAATAATTAGTAAAAATAACAATGATATTAATAGTAATAATAATAATCTTGGCGGTCACTCGGATTCGAGTATGAATGTCCACCCTCTTTGATTCCTGTGGACCCTTTACGGGAGGACGCCTGTGGGTGATGTCTTTTAACGTGGGGAGACTGATACACTTGCAGTCATCACACAACCCCTTGGCAGAGGAGGACCTGGTTCCAACGGCATGAGGAGAACCACGACTGGAGGCCATCCTCTGTTGCAGCCTTCATCCGCCTTCAGTGGCATTGTGTCACTGTGGACATCATCCGCCACATCCACCGTTGAGGTCTTGCACTGTTTAACCTCTAGCTGGAGGGAAGATAGGGCTTCATAACTTTCTCAAGGGTATTAGTCGACATGTTAACATAGACGGAACAACTTGGATTCGAACTTCGCAGTACGGTTCCGAAGTCCGATTGTCTATTTACTGGGCCACGTCGACCGCATCGGGTATTCGAACTCGATTACTATGGTTCCGAAGTCCGATTGTCTTTCAACTGGGCCACGTCAACCGCATCGGGTATTCGAACTCGATTACTATGGTTCCGAAGTCCGATTGTCTATCAACTGAGCCACGTCGACCGCATCGGGTATTCGAACTCGATTACTATGGTTCCGAAGTCCGATTGTCTATCAACTAAGCCACGTCGACCGCATCGGGTATTCGAACTCGATTACTATGGTTCCGAAGTCCGATTGTCTATCCACTGGGCCACGTCGACTGCCCAATAATAATAATAATAATAACAGCAATAACAATAACCAGGCACTGGCGAATGGCAATTGCAAAGACTAAAATCTGTGGAGATGAGGCATCGATCGTCGGCGGTCACTCGTAGTCGAGTATTACTGTCCTCTTACTTGGTCTCTGTGGGCCTTTAGATGAGCGTATGGGTTCCCTTTCGGGGGGACGCCTGCGCGTGACGTATTTTAACGTGATACACCTGCAGCCACCCTACGGCCCAGAGAGGGGCCTGGTTCCAATGGCATAGAGATCCACGACGACAGGAGGACATCCTCTTCTATTGCAGCATTAATCCGCCTTCAGTGCCGTTGTATCTTTGTTGACATCATCCGCCACATCCACCGTTGAGGTCTTTTTGGATTGCACTCTGACTGGAACCTCCCCTTCAACCTTACCACCATGAGTGGCCCCACTCCGGGCAGCGTCGCTCTCAGGTTCATTGGAACAAACAAGTATTTCCATCACGACAAATTGGCGATCTAGGGAGAACAAATGAAATGAGGCACCACACAGCGTTTGAATGGAATGGAGCGAAGCCTGCTGAATCTTGTGAGGAAACTTGTCACTCTGAAACGTATTCAAATAGCACAAAAGGAGAATCAAAGCAGTCCTAGGGCGAGAACAAGTAATATTTCTAGTTTATTTCTAAAATGACACAATACTTCTTAGATTTTGCTTTTTGTTATTGTTTGTTTGTTTTTTGTTTTTTGTTTTTTTTTAATTTTTAAAATATTTTGTATTATTTTTTTGTGTTGGGAGGTGGTTTTAAGCCTAAAAATCACAAGTTGTTAAATCGAATAAAGAGGATTCTAGATTGATTTTTACGTATATGGACTTTTTATATATAAATATATATATATATATATAATACCAAAACGACTTGTGTACAAAATATATCTCACCTAGAAAAAATGTTAGGGAAGAGAAATCAATAGGTACGTTGGTAGGTACGTTGGTAGTTAGGTAGGTAAATCTGTATGTTTGATTTTGAATAATAGATAAGCATATATATGAATATAGTTATAGAGAGATTGGTTGGTATATAAACGCATAGATAGATAACAAGATAGATAGATAGCAAGATAGATAGATAGCAAGATAGATAGATAGCAAGACAGATAGATAGCAAGACGGACATATAGATAACAAGATAGACAGACAGCAAGATAGCAAGACAGACAGACAGCAAGATAGCAAGACAGACAGACAGCAAGACAGACAGACACGATAGATAGATAGATAGATAGATAGATAGATAGATAGAGTATGAGATTCAAACTAGAGAAGTGTCTGTCAATTTCTAACCTATGCATTCATTAGATCAGAAGATGTTCTAGGTTGTCTGTTAAAAGCATAAGTGAGAAATTGACAGTTATTAAATACTGCTGACTTTACGCATCTACTAATCGAATTTGATATGCGATGTCACTGATATCGAGAAAAATATTTACGTATATATATATATATATATACATATTATTATTATTATTATTATTATTATTATTATTATTATTCTAAGTAATAAGGTTGCTTAAAATTATAGTTGGAGTGCTCAATATCAGTAATAGAGCGTGATACTAGTGTATATATATATATATATATATATGATATATTTTACACGCGAATGCAGTTTCTTTGTTTAGGAAAATGCTATATTATTTTATATTGAAAACGTTTTGGGATAATTATCACGATTTTACATGGAACATAAATATTGTTCCATAGCTTGTTTGTCCATTTAAGCCCTTGTTTTTTTTCAATATAGTCTCTAATCATTGTTAGATTTTTTGTAATTTTTGAGTGCAACAGGGACAATCTACTTAGATTAGGTACTATGGTCGATTTGAATAGCTGTTTATCGTTTTGATAATATAATAATAACTAGCAGTGTAAACCGGCCATGCCCGACCAACTCAGCAAATTTTAGGTATGGTCATATATACGTACTAGCAGCGTCGTGAGAGCATTAGTAAAAGCTAGGGCTCTGGAATCGTATGACGCGAGTTCAAATCCCAGTCAAAACTACTGTATTTACTTTAGCTGTATCGGGCAGATGGGGCTCGTTAACTCGGGAGGGCATCTCATCTAGGTGAAGGGTAACACCGAATGTAAAAAGCCCAAGTAAGGACACGTAAAATGGCTTTGTGCCAAACTTGGGTTGGTGCTCACCAATTAAACATATTATAATTTATTGTTCATCTAGGTGAAGGGTAACACTGAATGTAAAAAGCCTGGGTAAGAGCACCTAAAATGGCCTTGTGGCAAACTTGGGTTGGTGCCCACAAAGTAAATATAATATTATCATGTATTGCTAATCTTGTGAAGGGTCACACTGAATGTAAAAACCCCGTGAAAGGACACGTAAAAATGGCTTTGTGCCAAACTTGGCTTGGTCTTCACCAAGTAAATATAATACATACGTATTAAAAATGTCTGATTCTATTCGTAACATTTTTGTAGTCTTAAAATGTTCACATATTTTAATTTTTGATTTTTAATTTCATACCGTCTAACCTTAACTTATAACTGTGCAGATACAGTTCAGGGCAACATATAAATTCATAATTTAGATAAGTTAAACGAACATACTTAAACGCATGGACAAATGAAAGATTTATGTTGATTATGAATAGGAATTCAGTCGGGGGACAAATGCCTCTCAGACAGCTAATAAAAAACTTGATGAAGGGGGAGGGAGAGAAAGAGGGAGAGAGAGAAATTGGGAAATAGGAAAGAGAGAGATTGGGAGAGACAGATTGGGAGACAGGAAAGAGAGAGATTGAGAGAGACAGATTGGGAAATAGGAAAGAGAGAGATTGAGAGAGACAGATTGGGAGACAGGAAAGAGAGAGATTGGGAGATTGAGAGAGACAGATTGGGAAATAGGAAAGAGGGAGATTGAGAGAGACAGATTGGGAGACAGGAAGAGACTCGGAGAGACAGAGAGAGCAAGTGAAATATAGTGAGGGAAAGACATATATTTTAATTTCGCTAAAATTTCTACTGATCACGTGGTAGACTGAGATTTAGGAATGAAGAAGTCGGAGAAGGCGGCCTACATTTAGGTGATTACAGTCGGTAGACAGAGACGTGGGAATCTCAAAGAACGAAAGATGTCCAATTATTTAGAATGGAAGAATATAAAAAGCAAAGCAAAAAAAAAAAAAAGATAAAAAAAAAACAAAATGTACAGAAATGAATGGACGAAACAGCAATTGATTTCTCTGATAGGAAAATCACTCTTTACAAGAAAAAGTTCATCGATAATTAATTTGGCATCGGACTGTATTTCAGTCTCCTTTAAATTGTCCTCAAGCGATAGCATTTAATTCGTCGCTTTTACAAGGCGTACAAACAAGATTGGTGTCAAATTGTCCCGCGTCATTCAAATAAGTCTTTTTGCAATCATTTACGACTTTAGGTCGCTCTGAAGAAAATTGGTAGGTGGGTGGGTGGGTGAAATAGAAGGTAGAAAAAAAGTGGTTTTTAGTTGAAGGATATTATAAAAAGCCAGCAATCTTTTTATAATTAAGAGAAAATTCCACCCAAGTCACGAAGGTGTTCAATTCTCTCTAACTCTTTCTCTCTCTCTCTCTCTCTCTAAAAAAAAACACACACACACACAAAAAAAAATAAAAACAAAAACAAAAAAACATACACAAAAAACAACACATACAAAAACACGCACACACCCTAGTCACAAAGGTGTTTTGCTCACACACACACACACACTCACACACACGCACACACTCACACGCATGCACACACTCACCCACACACACACACTCACCCACACACACACACACACTCCCACACACACACACACACTCCCACACACACATACACTCCCACACACTCACAAATACACACTCACAAATACACACAATACAGTCACACACACACTCACACACAATACACACTCACACGCACACTCACAAACACACACACTCACAAACACACACACTCACTCACTCACACACACACATACAGACTCACACAAAAAACAACACGCACACACAAAGACAACACACACACACAAAACACACACACACACAAAAAAAAACTAAAAACACCAACGCTTGTAATTGCAGACCACCAAATCACTATCTTCTTGGCGGTCACTCGTTATCGAGTATGACTGTCTTCCGTCTTAATTATGTGGACCCTTTCGGGAGGACACCTGTTCGTGATGTCTTTTAACGTGGACAGACTGTTGCACCTGCTGTCGCCACATTGTCCCTTGGCAGAGGAGGACATGGCACCAATGGCATGGATAGAACCACTGGAGGCCATCCTCTGTTGCAGCCTTAACCGCCTTCAGTGCCGTTGTGTCATTGTGGACATCATCTGCCACATCCGCCGTTGAGGTCTTGCACTATTTAACCCATACCTTGAGTGAAGATAGAGCTTCATACCTTTCCCGAGGGTATTAGTGGACATGTTAACGTAGACGGAAGAACTTGGATTCGAACCTGCGTAGTACGTTTCCGATGTTCGATTGTATATCCATTTGGCCACGTCGACTGCCAAGTGACTATAAATAACTATAAATCCAACATAGCTACTAGCAATGACGGACTGGCCACTGAGTCATTATGGCAATGCCCGGTGGGAAGGTGGCCTGGAAGGTCGGTGAATAAAACCCTGCGTTTATAACAGCCTTACTTATAACTAAAGAATTAAAAGAAATGGTAAAATTGCAAAATACTCTAATTACAGAAATAATATTTGATATAATCATATTGTCATAGCCCTACTTATATTAAAGAATGAGAAGAAATGGTAAAATAACAAAATATTCAAGTGTGTGACAAGAATATTCTTTTACAAAAACATATTATCACAGCCCTATAATAAGTAAAGAAATGGTAAAACCGCAAAATAATAAAGTCTGTTACAAAAATAATCTTTAATAAAAGAATATTGTCAGAGCCCTACTAATAAGTATAGAATTTAAAGAAATGCTAAAATCGCCAAATAGTCAAGTCTGTTACAAGAGTAATCTTTAATAAACGCTTATTATTACAGCCCTGCTAATAAGCAAAGAATTAAAAGAAATGGTAAAATCACAAAATAGTCAATTCTGTGCCAAGAATAATCTTTAATAAGAGCATATTATCACAGCCTTACTAATAAGTAAAGACTTAAAAGAAATGCTAAAATCGCAAATTAATCAAGTCTGTTACAAAAATAATCTTTAATAAAAGCATATTATCACAGCCTTACTAATAAGTAAAGAATTAAAAGAAATGGTAAAATCACAAAAGAGTCGAGCCAGTCAGGAGTCTTAATTAAAACATCTGTTGTTTTTCTCACCTCGCCAAAAATAACAAAAAAACTGTTGTCTGGAGACTCTCCCAAGAACGATTTTTCTCGGTATTAAATGACCATAAATTTGACAGGATGTAAACCGAACGAAGCAAACCAATATAAATAAAACGCTGAACTCTGCCTTCAACTTTACACATAACCTGTAATTACAGCCTTGGTAAGATCGATAGAAACGAATTAGAAAGATCAATTTGGCGCTTATCAAAATGTCTGAAGGCGACGTTGGCCTACAACGTAATTTGATATCCGAGCAGGGAAAACCACTTAGATGGTATCAGCAAGTAATTTGTTTGGTTTTTAAATGCCATATACGATTGTCTTAGCAGACCAATGTTTCCAGGCATTAACTGTATATTAAAACAATTTTGATCAAGAATGTCTAATTCGACATAATTTATTTAATTTATTTCCATAATGACATCTTCCGAATTTTGGTTATCAACTATCGACCTACTATTTGTGGCATGTGATCTACCAGAAAAAAAGTTGCTCCTCCTAGATGCGATCTACTTTGTAATTGACTTTTGAATGACTATAATTTACTAAAAAAGTTACTCTTTCTATATGTGATCTACCGAAGTATTTTTATTAACAATTCAATTACTATTCCTGTTATGTTATCTACCAGAAAATTGCTGCTCTTCCTAGATATGATCTACTTTATAATTGACTTTTGAATCAACATTCCTGCTATATAATCTACCAGAAAAATATTTTTTCTACGTGTAATCTACCGAAGTATTGTTATTAATTATTCAATTACTATCCCTGGTATGTAATCTACCAGAAAAATGTTTTTCTTCCTAGATGTGATCTATCGAATTTTTGTAATTAACTTTTGAATTACTATTTCTGGCATGTGATCTACCAGAAAAAAGTTGCTCCTCCTAGATGTGATCTACTTTGAATCACTATTTCTGCTATGTAATCTACCAAAAAAATATTGCTTTTTTTGCGTGTAATCTACCGAAGTATTGTTATTAATTATTCAATTACTCTTCCTGGTATGTAATCTACCAGAAATAAATTGCTCTTCCTAGATGTGATCTATCGAAGTTTTGTAATTAACTTTTGAATTACTATTACTGACATATGATCTTACAGGAAAATATTGTTTTTTCTATATGTGATCTACCGAAGTTTTGTTATTAACTATTCAATTACTATTCCTAGTATGTAATCTACCAGGAAAAGAAGTTGCTCTTTCTATATGTGATCTACCGAAGTTTTGTTATTAATTATTAAATTAGTATTCCTGGTATGTAATCTACCAGGAAAAGAAGTTGCTCTTTCTATATATCAGAAGGTACAAAAAGATACACCAATATTTTGGCTTTATAATGTTTTTCTAATATAACGACTCTGAGTGACTACTCGGTAATTTTGATAAGTTGGGGTTCAAAGCGTTAATCATTTGTTTAGCTGTATCATTTATATGTACCCTTAGTGTACAGCACAGTAACTCTTTGGACACCTAGACAGTGAATAGAATTAATCGTAATGTGACTAAATCATTTATTTAACTGTATCATTTATATGTACCCTTAGTGTACAGCACAGTCACTTTTTGGACACCCATATAGCGAAAAAAATTTGTTGTAATGTGACTAAATCATTTATTTAGCTGTATCATCTATTTATTTCCATATTGTACAGCACAGTAACTTTTTGGACACCTAGACAGTGAATAGAATTCATCGTAATGCGACTGAATCATTTCTTTAGCTGTACCATCTATATATACCCTTAATTTAAAGCACATTAACTTTTTGGACATCTAGACAGAGAAAAGTATTCGTAGTGATGTGACTAAATCATTTGTTTCGCTGTACAATCTATATATACCCTAAATTTACAGCACAGTAACTTTTTGGACATCTAGACAGAGAAAAGTATTCGTAGTGATGTGTTTAAATCATTTGTTTCGCTGTATCATCGATCATTTAGTAAATTTTGATATTTTTTTTCTTTCACGTCTAACTAATGGGTAGTTAACATATTTGAATGCAAACAAGCCAGTAAATCAACTACTGGAAGAGCACTGTCTTTTAATGGACACTTATAGCTAACCGGAAGTGCTTTACCATCCAGGTGTATTGTGGGAACAATCATGATTCATTTTGACTTTCTTTAAAATCGGTTTTAGTGAGATTTTTTTTTTTCTTTTTTCTTTTTGTTTTTTAATGTCTTGAAGTAATTGTGAAACAAATAAATTATCATCTTGAGATTGGGAATGGATGCTTGTCTATCAGTGAGGATCTCTAAGCTTTTTAAGTTTTTTTTTTATTCTCTCAATTTGATTTGAATAATCATGGCGGGGCTTTTTTTTATTTTATCAGCATTTAGTATTGTTATCGGTTTGTTTGTTTTAGTTTATAAACAACTCGTTTTTTTTTCTTATTTTTAAATTATCTTTCTGTTTTTTATTTCTTTTTATTCTTTTCTCTCTGTTTTAATTTTTCTTTTTTTCTCCTTTCTTTTTACTGTTCTCTTTCTTTCATTTTATTTTCTTTTTTTCTTTTTTGTTTTTTGTTTTTTTGTTTTCTTTTTGTTTTTTTTATATTCTTTTTTTCTTTTATTTTTTATTTTCTTTTTTCATTTTCCTTTACTTTTTCTTTCTCTTTTTTCTTTTCTTTTTCTTTTCTTTCATTTTTTCCTTCCCTTTTCTTTCTTTTTTCTTACGTTTTTTTTCTTTTTCTTTCTTTCGTTCTTTTCTTTCGTTCTTCTCTTCACTTCTCTTTCGCTTTCTTTCTTTCCTTCTTTTTCATCTTTCTTTCTTTCTTTCTTTCTTTCTTTCTTTCTTTTGTCTTTATCTTTCTTTCTTTCTTTTGTCTTTATCTTTCTTTCTTTCGTCTTTATCTTTCTTTCTTTCTTTCTTTTGTCTTTATCTTTCTTTCTTTTACTTTATATTCTTTAAATTTCTTTCTTCCCTTTTTTGTTCTTTTCTTTTTTTTCTTTTCTTTGTTTGTTCTTTCTTTCCTTCTTTTTTAGTTTCATTTTGTTTCTTTATTTTTTTTTCTTTGTTCTTTCTTTTCTTTCTTTTTTTTCTGAGTGTTTTTTTTATCTTTCTCATCTTTCTTTCTCACCTTTCTTTGTTTTCTTTCTTCGTTATCTTTTTTTATTTTTTATTTAGATTTTTTCTTTCTTCATTTTTTTCATTCTTTCTTTTCTGTCTCTCTCGTTTTTTTTAGATTTTTTCTTCTTCATTACTTTGTTTTTCTTTTCTTCATTCCTTCCTTTCTTTATTTTCCCTTTTTCTTGCTTCTCTTCTGCAACTTCTTCAATCCATCTAACACACACATAAAATTTATATATGTGACATTTGTACAACTATTTGCTGTAATTATGGCGTCGCCTTGTCACGTTAAAATCTTATACGGTTACAATGTTTTCAATAAGCCATTTTATTTTTTTTATTTTACCTTTTACAACTTTTGTTATTCTAATGTAACTTTAGCTTTATTTGTTTTTTATTTGGTGAGACAAAGAACTAGACTGTCCACATTGATGTATGCTAATACTAAATTGTAAGTGCCCACTTTATTTATTTTGGTTTGTGTTAGAGACAATTTGGTATAATAAACAAAGAGTGTGCAAGAAGGATTGGCTTCTTTAAGGTCGAATTTAAATAAACAATTTTTACTAAGTTTGGCCTCTAAATTCATATTTTCGTCTTTTTAGTATTTGACCTTAAATTTGGCTCTTTTTAAAATTATACACTATTATTTAATGATTATTTTTGAGGTCAAATTTAAATAATCAAGTTTGTTTTTTCTAAGTTTGTCTTCAAAATTCATATTTTGGCTTTTTAAAAATTATAGACTATTATTTTTAAATGAGCCTCTTAAAGGTTAAATTTAAATAATAAAGTTTCTTTTTACTAAGTTTGGCCTCTAAATTCATATTTTGGCTCTTTTTAAAATTATAGACTATTATTTTTAAATGAGCCTCTTAAAGGTCAAATTTAAATAATCAAGTTTGTTTTTCCTAAGTTTGTCTTCAAAATTCATATTTTGGCTCTTTTTAAAATTATAGACTATTATTTTTTAAATGAGCCTCTTAAAGGTCAAATTTAAATAATCAAGTTTCTTTTTCACTAAGTTTGGCCTCTAAATTCATATTTTGGCTCTTTTTAAAATTATAGACTATTATTTTTTAAATGAGCCTCTTAAAAGTCAAATTTAAATAATCAAGTTTCTTTTTCACTAAGTTTGGCCTCTAAATTCATACTTTCGTCTTTTTAGTATTTGGTCTTAAATTCGGCTCTTTTAAAAAATTATTCAATGACCCTTTTAAGGTCAAATTTAAATAATCAATTTTTTTTATTAAGTTTTGCTTCAAAATTCATATTTTCATCTGTTTATTATTTGGCCTAAAATTTGGCGTTTTCTTTCTTAATTTTACAGTATTAGTTTATATTATTTAATTATTGCTAACTTCTAACTTAGCCTTTTTAGGGTCAAATCTAAATGATCTACCCATTTGTTTTTAACTACAGTTTGGATTCATAATTCATATTTTGGTCTTTTTCTGGTTATTTAAGCTTTCATAGGTTTTAAAGAGGATTTTTGTTTATTCATTTAATATTATTTTTATTGTTGTTTTGGGTTATGTGGTTTGTTAAGCTGATTGTTAGAGTTTCTCCTTCTTTTTGGTGAAGGAGGATTTCTGTTGTAACAAATTCAGTTGTATGGTATTCAGGAAGTTTTTGATTTTGGTAGTTTTTAAACTAATAATATTGTGGTTTGTTTTTTTTTTCTTTGTAAGGCACGTGGTTGGACTTGTTGGTTTATTTTTAGAGTGTAGGTTTATTTCTTAAAGAAATTACATTATTTCAGTTGGGTTTGTTTTGTTGAAGAGACCCTTTAGGTTAGATGCGTGGTAGTATTAATTTCGATAGGGTGCAAACTCAATACAGTTTAATAGTATTTGTTTGATGATAAATAGTTCCTAGCATTCTAAGCATATTGGGGAGGGGTCTGTACCTTATACAATTTATGAATGAGTGGTTCTTGTGTGAACAGTAATAGAAATTTATTTAAATTATCAGATATAATAGTTGAACAACAGTAATCCCAATAAACTCCCTGATGAAAACACAATATAAACAACAAAGTCATACAATAAACATAAAATATATATTGAACAGTAAAAACAAACAGTTACGTACAATCAACTTTTCAACGATATTCACTTCAATTGTTAAATGAAACAGTCATATAACTTTTTAACGAAACAGAACAACAAAGTTTTTGCCTCACAAAAACAACACAAACATCTTCCGTAAATACACTATTTTTTTCATTTGCCTCATCTCAATGGCTCTTTTCTTTCTTTCAAATCCTTCGTCCAATCCAGGACAAAATCTCCACCTCCATCTCCAGATAATAACCCTAAACCTTATCTCAATGGATCTTTTCTCCCTTTTAAATCCTTCGTTCATCCCATGACAAAATCTCCATCTCCAGATAATAACCGTAAACCTAATCCCAATGGCCCTTTTCTCTCTTCCAAATCCTTCGTCAACCCCATGACAAAATCTCCACTTCCATCTTCAGATAATAACCCTAAACCTCATCCCAATGGCTCTTTTCTCCCTTTTAAATCCTTCGTCCACCCCATGACAAAATCTCTACCTCCATCTCCAGATAATAACGTCCCATTCCTCCTTATCGATTTCATTCCGTGCACCGCAACTTGAACAAATCATCTCAAAGAAAAAAGACGATAACACCTAGCGTCGCTGTTCCCCTTCTTTTTCCTTCCTCCTCGGTGTCGACCTAGTGTAAATACGCATCTCTGTTTTCTTCCCGACCTATATTTAAATAAAAATAAACCACATGACCAATGGATAGACGGTTCAGGATGACCTCTTTTTAGACATGAACTCAAGAAGGCAGTGAATGTTTTCGTATCGAAAATGGACAAAAAAATTCTATTTTATTATTCAGATCATAACTGCTGTATTTCAAGCTAAAAGAAAATCAATGAAAATAATGATAGCACGAAAAACAAAAATAACGGCGGGCTCAACTAGACTGATTTTAGGAGAGAGAAAAAAGCAACCGAGGAAAGATATCTCAATTCAGTATTCGACAATTGATGAAAAAAATAATAATAATAAAATGAAACACTGATTAATTTCATTTTTAATTTTACGTTTATTTTATTTTTAATTTTCGGAATTTTATTTTTAATCTTTGTTCCACTCTCTTTTTTAGCGTAAGTTAGAAAAATATATCTTAACTCCTTCTTCGACAATAGATGAAAAAAAAATGAAACATTTATTTAGATTTTAATTTTATATTCATTTTATAAAATGTTCTTAACAAATTTGTTTTACTTTTTTAATGTAAGTTAGAAAACTTAACTCCTTATTTGACAAAAGATGAAAAAAATTATAATAAAATAAAACACTGATCTATTTCATTTTTAATTTTACGTTAATTTTATTTTTAATTTTCTTAAATTTGTCTCACTCTTTTTTTTAGCGTAAGTTAGAAAAATATATCTTAACTCCTTATTTAACAATAGATAAAAAAAAATATAATAAAATAAAACACAAATTTATTTTAATTTTAATTTAACATTTATTTTATTTCTAATTTTGTAAACAAATTTGTTTCACTCGTTTTTTTTTTAACGTAAGTTAAAAAATTATATCTTAACTCGTTATTCGGCAATAGATGAAAAAATATTAATAAAATAAAACAGATTTATTTCATTTTTAATTTTACGTTTATTTTTTTTTTTAATTTTCGTTAATTTGTTCAACTCCTTTTTTTTTAGTGTAATTTAGAGAATATATATCTTAACTCCTTATTCGACAATAGATGAAAAAAAAATGAAACGTAGATTTATTTTATTTTTGATTTTATATTTATTTAAAAAAATAATTCTTAACAAATTTGTTTTAATTTTTTAGTGTAAGTTACAGAATAGTATTTGCATTCTAAATCTTTTGGATATTCAACGAAATGTTTTATTTATTTATTTTAATAATTAGTTCATGCACGTAGAATGAGATAAAGTCTGTTTTATTATTTTCGATATGGCCCTTGCCTTCTGGATTAATTGACGTGAAAAACAACTTGTTTTGCAATTCAAATGTAAATAGAAAAATGCTAGTTGAAATTCAATTTTTACACATAATGTTGCCCCTCGGGTTACGAACGAGTTCTTGTGACGTAACCCTAATTTCCACGTAACTCGGAATTAACCCTTTAAAACCCATAAATTGCTTAATAAATGTCTGATTCCGCTTAATATACTTAATGCAGTTTGTCCTCGGGTTACGAACGAATTCCATTCCATTTCTTCTATTATCGCGTAACTCTGAATTAACGCTTTTATAACCCATCAATCGCTAAATAAATGTCTGATTCAGCTTATGTTTAATATTATTTCAATAAAATAAATTAGCATAAAAAGATGATGCTGAGCAAAGATCTGATGGCTCTCGGGTTACGAACGAGTTCTGTTCCTACGCAAGTGATGGATACCGAATTTCCATGTAACTTGGAATTAACCCTTTAATATCACATATATTGATATAATAAATGTCCGATTCCGCTTATTATACTTAATATGGGTTGCCCTCGAGTTACGAACGAGTTCGGTTTCTAGGCCGGCCACGTAACCCGAATTTCCATGTTACTCGGAATTAACCCTTTAATACTCTATAAATGGTTAAATAAATGTCCAATTCCGCTTATCTTATATATAAAAGTGAAGATGTCGTTGTGTGTGTGTATGTTTTATGCAATCGCGCACCTCTTATGATATCGC
>JAUZSX010066029.1:0-19447 GCA_034780655.1 Idiosepius hallami
ATATATAAAGCCCGGGTAAGAGCACGTAAAAATGGCCTTGTGCCAAACTTGGGGGTGCTCACCATGTAAATATCATAATATAAGAATTAAATGAAATTAAGACTTTCCAAAAAAAAAAATTATTTTCATTATTTATTTCTTCTATATGTATTTATAAATATTTATGTATAAAAATCCAAATTTTGTATAGTCAACTGAGAATTCTAGCACCTAAAATCAGAAGAGTAACTCATCTTGGTGTAAAGATAACACTGATTCCAAAACACATTGATTACAAAAGGTCTAAAGATATAATGATTATGTAAAACTGGCATTGTACCAAATTTGAGGATGTGCTTGACTAAGTTTAAATATTCTCTATCCACACCGTGTGCTACACTAAATTATATTTGTGTGGGAACCTGCCCCATACAAAACTCTTCGGGTTCAAAAACCAGAACTGCACCACCAAAATGGCTTTTCAGTATGTTATTCTAATCTTAATTTTTACCTTGGACTTTTTATAAATCAGCCAATATTTCAACACTAATTACCAGCAATTATTTCAGGGTTCCCTTTCCCATATTTGAATTAAAAAGAAAATTTAAGAATTATTTTTCTTTTACAAAACCTGTAATCTGCCAAGTTCTTAGTCTAACCAGAATCTACAATAAAACTTTCTCCCAACTGCACTCTCTCTCAACTGTTTTTATTTTCATCATGCCATCTCTTTTTAGTAAAAGATAAAACAGATTGATACTGAATTAGGAATAAAACAAACCTTTCTGTACATGCAAGTTTATCAAACGGATATAATTCTATATAATTTTAGAAATTGTTGATATAAAAATTGAACCAAAATGAAATTACTAAAAAAGAAAAAGAAAAAATAAAGTGCCATGAAATATTTTTAAAAATATATTTTATAATGGTAAAAAAACTGATGAAAATTTAAAAAAATCTTATTTAAAAATTCTTTAATTATTTGGTAAAAAAATATAAAGAAATTTTTTTTAGTGTGAAAGTGAAACATATTAATGTTATTATTTATAAAATCCAATCAAAAACTTTACACACTCTAAACAAAATAACATTCAATTCACAAATTTTCATTCTCATTTATCTTAAAAACAATCATAAGAAAATTATTTAGATTTTTTTACCTATGTCACAGTTTTTGCCTTTAAAGTTTTTTCCTCGACATAAACATGTATATGTATCTTTTTTTCCATATGAAATACATAATCCCCCATTCTTGCAGGGCTTACTGTCACAGGCATCTGTAATAAATATGGAAGCCAATGAGTACCATAAAAAGTGATTTTGTGTTTCAAATTTTCAGACTGTTGTCCACATCTTGTTAGTGCTATCTTCACAGGATTTTGTCTGATGAACTTGAAATCATTCAAGAAGTTATCAGGATCTTTTATGATGAATCGATAAAAATGGGTATAATAGTCTGAAAAATTTGACACACTACTTAACAAGCCTCATCTCAAGTATCCTGAAAAATAGAAAATGTGAATTTTTATTGACAAATAATAGGGAAATTAAAAAAATAAAATTTAAACAAAAAAAAAAAAAATTAAAAAACCACAACAAAAAACAAAATTGAACAAACAGAATTAGACATCTATGATTTCATGATTATCATTTATACATTGTGGGACAGAATGGGACAAGTGTTTTTTTTTTTTAAATATCAGCAAATATATAAGATTTTATTGAAAATCAAATAAATATGTCAATTTATTAAATAAAGTTTTTTTTTTATAAAGTCGAGTGTGAAATATGATGTCAATTTTTGGCGACTTGTAACTTTTCACATAACTCTCATATATATATGTGTTTAATTGACAACATTTGGAACTTTTATCTTGAACAAATATTCATTATTAAATTATAAAATGGAATGACTTTGCAAAAAAAGAAAAATAAATATTTGATGTATTTCTTATAATATAAGCCAGAGCAATTATCTGCCCTACCCTGTATAAGAGCAGAATGAATTTATGGCACATTGTAGAATTAAGAAGTAAACGTATGTTTGTGGCTTTGTGCATCCAATGTATTTCTATAGCTTAGAAGCAAAGAAAAATCAAAGCAAATTTAAGAATAATTAACTTTTTTCATTCTAATTAGATATCTTTTTATCTATATGAAATGAAGAGATTCTTTTTATTTTGTTTAAATATTTTCATGAATCAGACAATTTCAAATACTTTCGGACTCCTCCAAGCATATTTTCATATAAATGTATTTCAATCTTATTCGAAATCATCAGTGCAACCCATCCAATCAATGTATTTTGTTCTTCACTTACACGCAGGTTTGAGTATTTGTGTGCTAATTGACATAAGTTAATTTTTTTGTGTGTTTTTAAATAATTTGTAGCATAATTTCAATACAGCTGTAACTAAGTTTTAGTATATTTCTGTTAAATATTTTGTGTAGTTTGCGGAAGCTATACACACAAAACTTCCAGGAACAGTCAATTCAAAAGGGACTTACTATCTGTTGTAAATTTTGAATAAACTCATCAATGATAAACCACGAATGATGATTTAAGTGAATTAGGCTAAATAGATAAATCAAATAGATTGAAATAAGGGTAAAAAAATACCAATAAAAAAGAACTTACCTCCTTGAATGCCAATGTTTATATCGAGGGAAATTTCTATACTTAAACAATAAATACTTTTTCTTTGTTTTATGGCATATAATCATCTTAAATCCTTTAATGCAGAGATATATAATTTTTGATAAACATACTTTTAGTCCACACATAGTTTTTTTAATAGATTTAGATGTATTATTTAATGCATAGCTGGAGGGAATTTAATAAAAGTAATAGGCCAAATATGAGCATAAACAAACGACTAGCATTAAAACTTATGTGTAACGATTCTGAAGTCCGATTGCCTATTCACTGTTCCAAGTGGACTTCCCAGAAAAGGTATTCTAATTACTTAAAGTTGTAGTGGGGTAAGTAGTTGAAAAAATATCTATAAAATCATAAGAATGAATTGCTAAAAAAGTTATTTGATTAACTTATAAAAATATTCTTAGGCAATGTTTTAAAAATTTTTTTTAGAAATGACTAGATAAATGCTCTTTCAATGATGCAAGAAAAATGAGAAAATAAATCATCAAAGTAGATATTGGTATAATGATCACAATACAACTACAGCATTAATAATATAAGCATCTATATATTAATATGGCTAATCACGCTGACAATTATCATAACAATTTTCCTTTGGGTCAAAATGGAACATTCCAAATGCTCAATAAAAAAATTGTTTAAGATGATCAGAAAAAGATTTGCTGCTGTGTATTAGGAAAAAAAGTAGCGATGTTCGAATTAGACAAAAATATATTACTAAAAAAAAAAAATATGAAAGTTTTACCCTCTCTTTTTAAAAGCTTTTTTGCGAAATTAGAAATGTAAAAACCATTAATTTTTCCGCTTTTCACACTTAGAGAGTCACTTCAAGTTATTCATAAAAAACAATTTATATTTTAAGGATATAAAGGAATTATACTCATTCTGCAATCGGTAGATAAGATTTTATGGGTCCAGCTAGTTAATGATAAGTACACTAAAGGGTGATGAGGCCAAGAACAAAATGAAAGCGCAAGAATAAGATTAAAAAACAAATAAAATAAAGCAAATATTCATACAAAATAAAATGATTAAATCATTTTTTTACAGGGATTTCTAAAATTAGAGAGATAAAAGGGTATCAAGGCGGAATAGATGGGGTTTTATGTTGTATGGGATAATTAGACGGATATAGGTCTTGGTTTTGATGTATCTTGCAAGTGAGTTAAGGGAGTATATTGGTTCAGTGTTTTCAGGAACCTTTATGAATCTTTAGCTAAAGCATTGACTGGTGTTGATTCTTGTGTTAACTGATAGATTTGAGGGCAGTCATACACAACGCATTCAAAACATTCTCTTCCACATCTGCAATTTCTGCAGATATCGTCAATTGCTCTTCCAATCTTGTTCAACCAATATTTTAGCTTCGGTTGATAGCTACTTCTTAGTTAAAGCATCATTCTTTAGCTTCTTCCATGACAATGTCGATTCCTCTTTGCGGTCATTTTTTTCTTCTCTTCCACATATACTCATCAAATTCTTTTATTGGATTGGATCGTTTCAGATGGAGATGTTGATTTCCTTAGTTAAGCATAGGAACAGAATTGATGTATTTATAACAATCAATCTGTTGGAAGACCTTGCACCTATTTATAGTTAGAGTGCTCGATACCGGTGATATAGCACATATAGCAAACGAATTCAAATGCGGAGTCAGCTGCCCTTGGTGTGTGTCAGTTTCTTGTCTATGTATTTGGATTTACCTGTTACACATATATATAATTGTTAACCTCTTTAACAGAAAAATTAGTTTTATGAAAAATACAGTATTCAGAGGAAAAAACAATAAAGCTACTATAAAAGAAAAATGGAATGTCAATTTACTTACTATGTGCATAATAATAGGCTAAAGAAGTCTGAAAAACAAATCCCAGAAGTATTAGCGCAAAAACCTTCATGGTGAAGAATAGAAGATTCTTGCAGTGAATCAACTTTTGACTAGTTTATATAGGAATCACCATTATTGTCTGTAATGACGTAAATCTTATATTTTCATAGATAAGGTTTTGACAAATACTATTCAGAATACACATTTCTTATGATTGCACCAGATGCTTCAAATGTAATTGGCCATAATTTTTTCATTTTGAGATAATTGCAAAATTCTTTTCAATATCTGAGACAAACTAAAGGTTGTAACAATGGCTTTTAGAGTGAATAAAATCTTTATCAGATTATTCTCATATTGACATTTAAGTTGAAATTTATGAAAGTTATCTATTAAATAATTATTTATCTTCTGAAATTCAGAAAAATACAAATACCTATGTTTGCTTACATATAAAACTATGGCTTGGGTGTTTAATATATCAAAATGATATGTTTTAATATATGTAAATATATATAAATGATATATGTGTTTAATATATCAAAATGATCTTTTTTCTTTTTTTGTGATAAATGTACAATATTCCAAATCCTTTCACCTATAAGACTATGAATTGAAGGGTCTCATCTATTTGGGTTTTTGGAATCAGTGTTATCCTTAAACCTAGATGAGTTACTCTCCCGAGTTAGGCTCATCAAAACAGCTAAAAGTGAATGCAACAGTTTTGACAAGTTTTTGAACTTGCATAATACTATTCTATATTCCAAGGTTTTATCAATGCTTCACATTCGTTGCCTTAGTAATTACATATGCAATTATTATATTCACTAAAGATTTTGTTAGTAAGGAACTTCAGACTCTTTAAAGGATTAGCTGGAATGTTATAATATGCCTTCTCTTATAACAAATTTGTATTCATATTAATTGCAGTTGGAATGCAAAAAACATACAAAACCAAATTGATGGTCTTTTTTCTAACTGATTAAAAGCAGCAAGATTCTGATATAAAATGCAAGAAATTAACTGACTTTGTCAACATCTATCATTGTTTAAGATCTAAAATTTACCAAAATCGAATCTCCAAGGATTCCAAGCTTTTTACAATAGTCATTCTAACAGTAACGCTACACTATTTTAAAGATTTTTCTTTTTTAAGTTGGACACCAATGGAAACGGGAATCTTATTAAAACGATCAATGTTTTGATGTACTTTTATTGGAAATCCTTTTTGCGATATGGCTTCATAATCTGAGTATTAAATTTAATTGCACCTAAAAGCAACAAAAAACTAATATGGTGATAATAAAAGTTTGCAATAAAATTTAATACTCAGATCAACAAACATGAACAAAACCTTAAATGCATGAAAAACTATTTTGATATAATATAAATCAAAATCACTCTGAGAAAGAATGATAAAAATCAACAAAGTTATATGTTTGCTGAATCTTGTAATTTTTTTTATCTATCTATATACATATAAAAGTCAGATCATTGTGTTTGATTGGGTCTACATCCAGTTTCAAGTTTCCGGTTTATGAGCACTGCACATGGCGAAGAACACAAGAAATTGATCTGCACCCGTATTCTTAAATGGTCATGCACCTATCTACTGACCAACCTCGACATTGCTTAACCTCGGTGATCTGATAGGAACTGTTTTCTCTAACGTAACTTGACTGTATGAATCATTTTAACAACATAAAAGCAGAGATTGTTGCTTTAAAAAATACTTTTTAAAAACACAGAGAAGATATGAAGAAACATTTTTGAAATAATAAAAAAATAAATAACAGGGAAGCATTTTTGAAATTTAAGAAAAAAATAATTTATTTTCAAACATGAAGTTGTTTTTTTTAATTCATTCTTCATCTTTAGTTAGACAAAATGAAGTTTATTTTAATTCAGTTCTGTGTATTTCTTCAACATTTAGCACATGTCGGTGATAAACAATTCAACTAAATTTAACCTGTTATATCAAGTATAAAATTTTTCGAATTCTTCATCAGCTGTTAAAAAAAAATTATTATATAAAATAAAATTTAACCTATTACAAGGATAGTTTTATTATCATTATTCAACGTTTGTAATTTAGCTTTTGCCAAAAAATTTTCATAAATTTTACTCAGTGGATAGGCAGTCAGACATCATATCTTATTATTATTATTGGAGTCAATGATTTTATTATTTTTGGATTTGTTGCATAACCCCTGGGAGCTATTCTTTATCACACATCAAAATTAAATTGAATGAAATTCTAATTATTTTGTTTTTCAACTGAAGACAAAGAATTTTTAAAAATGAAAAAGTCTATGCAGGGTATTGCATGGAATGTTTTTCTTTTTAATCCTTTGGACCCTTAAAGGCCGATACATCGGCCCTGAAATCATAAGACAAAAGAAGACACATCATTGTTTTGGCTTTAATATGTCCCTCTAATATAACGATACTGAGTGACTAATTGGTAATTTTGATAAGTCAGGGTTCAAAGGTAAACAAACCTATTTTCAGTACAGATTAAATTTACACAGTTATGTTTAAATGCTAATATACCTATTAATTAAATAAAAAATAAGAAAAAATCTAACCTTTTTTTCCATCAACGGACAAAGAATTTTGAAGACTCGAAAAAGTTAGATAAAAGTTGAATCATTAGAACAGATTGAATTGTGTTTTATTGTTTATTAACTCTGGTGTCAACTGCTAAAAGACCTCAATATTTCCAAATAAAAAAAGTGGGGAGGGACAGACAAAAATTTAATTATTTTTTTCCAAGTGTAGATGAAGAAGAGACAAAGAATTTAGAATACAAAAAAAATTAAACATGTTTATGCTTAGAATTATAATTTTAAACAGACCTATCCTCAGGTAAATAGATTAATTTTATGTATAACCGCACCTACGTTTAAATTCTAAAAATATACAGGTAATATACAGTTGAATTAAAAAAAAGTACCCACACAGAGACAAATAATTATTAATTTACAAAAAAAAAAAGAAAAAGTTTATGCTAAGAACAGGTTAAATTTTTTTTAATTGTTTAAGACCAACATGTGCTAAATGCTTATTTATAGAAAAAACATAAAATATAAAAAAAAACTTTTATTTTCAACTGTGGATGAAAAATTAAAAATTTTTGAAAAATTTTTTAGCAAAAGTTGTTATACAAATGCTAAATAGAGATTTGAATGAAATTGAATGATCCCTTTCAGCAATAGACTTTGCAGGTGAAGAAAAGGAATTTGGTAAAAAAAAAATTTCTACTCATTCCAAAAAGTTTATTATCTCCCCTTTAGCCTTTCACAGAAAGTATTGAATAAACCAGAGAAGTATTTTTTATTGAAGAAGACAATGGTCATTTTTGTATTTGTTAGGTAAAAAAAAATACAATTTCAATATTAAGTTGTGGGCCTTAAGCAGTTGATTTTTTTTAAATATCAAAAATACAAGGGCAAAATAAAGGGTTTAAAAATGAAGTACATCATCAGCTGTTGATCTTTTTTCGTTTATATAAGTATTTTTATAAAATAGATGGTAAAAAAATGAAAATTTGTAAACCAGAAACGTGAAATTAAACCAGATGTAAGGTCTCAAACAATCTTTATATTTAAATAGAAGATAGAAGATAGATAGATGGATAAAATTAAATTCAACTTTTATCAAGTACATTAACAAAATATAAAATTCTTTGTTCATTGTTTTTGTCAAATTTTTTTTTTAAATTAAAAAATTTTCCGTAAGCAGTAGGAAAAAAAAGGTTTGTTTTTAATTCAACTTTTGGATAATTTTGAAAAAAAAACCCAGCAAAATTAGACTTAAAGTTAAGATTGGGGTTAATATCAATTCCTTACTAAAAAAGTTTAATATTAGAACACATTCAATCAGGAGTATCTAAAACAATATTGGCATAATAAAAATTATTTTGAATATTATCAACATAAAAATTAAATTTTCATATAACCCAACTGATCATGGGTGTACGAGTCAGATGAATAAAAGTGTATTTATTTTGTGGCAAAGTTTCAATAAGTTCTGTTGAAAAAGAAATTAATAAAGTTTAAAATTTTTTTTTTATTTTTCAGACTGTTGTCCATATTCTTATAATTGTAAAATTCACAATCCTTCAGATGAGATTTTATAATTTGTACCTCTATTTTTTGGACGGTTCTCCTCATCCCAATTATTGTTAACTTCTCTATCCTTTACATGAGGTTTTTTTAATTTGTACAGGTATTTATGGACTGTTATTCTCATTCTTATCATTGTTATCTTTACAACCCTTGAATTGAGGCTGGATCATTTGGGCATCTATTTTAGGACCGTTGTTAACAAAAATATCATTGTTAATAATAATGTAAATGAAAACAATATTATTGTTATATAAATGAGAACAAAATTCCTAAAAAATATCTGTTCAAATCAATCCTCATCTGAAATATAATCAACTTTTGAAATATGGCATTTTTTAAATGGATTACTGTTATTCTGTCATTGGGTTCTTTATGCATTCATCTGACATTTTCCAACTGATACTTATCAAATAAAGTAACATTCCAGCTGCTTCAAGTGCTTTTGTTATGGAATTCAAACAAACTATAAACTAATTTATTTATCAATTTTTTTGCTTCAATTCAATTACTTTTAAAAGATTCAATATTCATAGAGGAAAAGTCATTTGTTCATTTAATAACCATATTGTTTTAATTGTATTTATAATTTTTAAATTGCAATTTATAATATTATTGTTATTGGCCTTCTTTGTCTTTATAATAATAATAATAATAATAATAATAATTAGTAGTAGTAGTAGTAGTACATGCACAAACCTAAGGCCACACAGGGTAGGAAAAGAAAACCCACAAAATACCATGGGAATACAAAATACAGACAGACAAACCAATCCAAGCAAGAAGACCAGACCTGATTATCATTAACAAGAAAAAAAATATGTGCCAAATAGTAGGATTTGCTGTACCAGCTGACCACAGAGCAAAAATTAAAGAAATAGAAAAAATTAGCAAATACTGAGAGCTAACCAAGAAACTATAGAAGATTAAGAACATGAAAACTATAGTAGGGAGTACCCCAAAAGACCTTGAAAGAAGGCTACAAAACATCAATATAAAAGGATAAAAAAAAAACTCCAACAATCTATTGCAATCATGGAGACAGCTGACATAATCAGGAAAGTAATAAACATAAATAAATGGAAAGAGAAGTGGAAAAACTCGCCGACTGAAAGGAAAACTGAAGTGCCAAAGGAGACTTATTGTCACTCTGCCTTCAGAGGGTACCACTAGGTGTTAGCAGAATCTAGATTTGGCTGTTTTGGCATATGAGAGCTGGATATAGTTGGGGAAACCCTAAAGAGAAACAACATCATACAGTTTTTGGCTATGATGGAGCAGATTCTGCTGGAGAATCATGAGGAGACTTGTCATTCCGCACACAGTGAACACCACTGGTCACTAACAACATGAAACTCCTGTGACTGACCGTGTGAGAATTCTATAATAATAATAGTAATAATAATAATAATAATAATTTCTATCATCATTAAAGAATTAGAAATAGTCAGAAAATACATAAGAAAAAAAAAACAAGGCGAATAAAATTGATGGAACAATAAATGAACTTCTTTTAGACCATTTTAGTTATAAAGTAAGAAAAAATATAAAAATATTAAAAATATATATTATATAAGTTTAATGTTATGAGTTATCTCATCTTGTTTAAAAGATACTAACATATTACTTAGCCTTTAGAATTAATAAAATGGCTTCTTACTCTATAAACAAATCTTGTCTTTTTCTCTTATTTCTTACTAGTTATTTCTACCAATACGTACACAAGAAGTATAACATGGTGGCAGCAGCGGTTAAACCCAAAGCATAAAATGCTACACTAAAAAAAAAAAAAGAAAAGGAGAAAGGATACCCTGGAAAATCCCCTAACAACAAACTAGCTTCAGACTACAAAAAAACAAGAAGCACCTATGTCCAACTATCGACGCCATTTTGAATTTAATGAAAACTGTGAGTGTTATTATCCAATCCTTTCCTTTATTCACCTCAACTGTTCTGTTTATAAAAAATGTCCAACCATACGATGGAACCCTAGATGTGTTGGAACACTGATGACTTGGTAGAATCGTTCAATTTTTTTCAACAGCAATGCGCACTATATTTTTTGGTCAGAAGCAGAGACGTAGCCAAGCAAGTCAACCACATTCTTCTTCTGTCAGAAAAGGGAGGAGGCTTAAGGAGATTCAACTCTTGGTTTTTCAACAATAAGACCGAATAACACAACCCAAGAATAATATGGAAATAATTCTAGGAGCAGATAGAACTGACGGAAACAGAGCAATGCTACGCCAATATCGAGTGTGAACTCCTGGCTGTCGTATTTACTTGTGAACGTTTTCAAACTGATATTTACCGCTGTTGCAGAGTGTGACCACAAACCATTGGGCATGAAAATGCATTGGACACAAAGCCACACATTGTAGACTAAAAGAACCCCGCAGGAACTATGTAAAAACAACAAGAACTCTAGTGGAGGATGAAAATGTACGAAAGTATGTTACTGTGAAAATTGTGGAAAAAACTGTGAGACCTCAGCTTGACAGTGTTTTGGATTTGTCCATTATAAACCACTATACTTGGTGCAAAATTGGAAAACCCTAAATGATGCGAACCAAAATAGTTGCTACTTAAGTAAGAAGAGAAAGAATAAAATTTGAAGGTGAAATTACTACCAATGTAACGTTAAAAGGAAGAACATTAAAACTTAAAATGTTCGTGTCAAAAAATACAACTAACCTGTTTTGTACAGACTAGATCCAAAAATTTAAACTCTGGGACTAACCCATATTTTTGTAAAAAAGTTGATAACCTAACAACCAAAGGTAAGAAACTTAAGAAAGACTCAAGAAAGTCGTTCACTAACGTTTTTTCAGAAAAATTAGGCTGCTGTACAAAAATGGAGGCAAAGTTCAAATTAAAAGAAAATACCACTCCAGTCTTCAAAAAGAAACGAAGTGTATTATTTGCCTCTATGACCAAAATCGAAGAAGAGTTAAACAGTCTCGTAAAAAAAAGGGATTTTGACCCCAGTAGACTACAGTGAGCGGGCTGCCCCCACTGTGTATATAAAGGAAAAATCCAAGGATATCAGAGTCTTTGCAGACTTCTCAACTGGGTTGAATGCAGCACTAAAGGATCATTATTACCCGCTACCCAGCCCCGAAGATGTTTTTACAAAATTCAATGGAGGGAAAAAAATTTTCAAAAATAGATGTGAGGGAAGCATACCAACAAATTCCCGTGGAAGAAGAAAGCTCAAAACTCCTGTATATTACCATTCAAAAGGGACTTTTCAAATTTAATAGTTTAGCTTTGGGGGTTAAGATAGCCCTATCGATTTTTCTACAGATAATGGGCACGATGTTAAATGGCCTTGATTTTGCCATCGGATACTTGGATGATATACTAATGAAAAGCGAAACAATTGAACAACATAGAAAACACGTTTTTCAGGTATTCAAAAAAAATAGAAGGTTACGGCTTCACACTAAAAGAAAACAAATATGAATTTTTCCTCAACAGGATAAAATACCGTAGGCAAATAATTGACAGAGAAGGTAGACGCCCGACCCAGAAAGGTCCATAGCAATAAAAAGCATGCCTGAACCAAATGATATAACAACACTGTAAAGTTTCCTAGGCCTACCCAATTACTATCAATCCTTTATTCCTTATATACACACATGACGCGCACCCCTAAGTAAACATCTTAGAAAGGACAAGGTTTGGAACTGGACTACAGAATGCAAAATGGTGTTTGAAAAATTAAAAGAAGTGCTGACATCCGAATTATATTTAACCCACTACAACCCAAGCTTAGACATAATCGTTGCAAGTGACGCAAGCATATACAGGATCAGTGCGTGTATCTTACATAAAATGCTGGATGGTTCAACGAAACCAATCACACACATGTTGGGAACCCTATTACTTGTGGAAAGGAATTACTTGCAGATTGAAAAGGAATCATTAAGCATCATTTTTGCAGTGATCAGATTTCATAGATTCCTTCTAGACGAAGATTTAAACTTAAAACTGACTACCAGGCGTTGGTCTCCATTTTTGGTTCAAAGAAAGGGTTACCTACTCATACAGCAAATAGACTACCGAGATAAGGTACAACCTTGCTAAATTATGACTTGGAAATTTGAGTTTCTTCCGTTAAAAAACCTATTATATGCAGATGATTTATCCCAGCTAATAATAATAGAACCACTATAAGAGTCTATGATCTCATCATTGCAATCAGAAGCAGACTACTATTCAGTCCTATGCAATACAGTGAAGGAACTTCCCATCGTGCTTGGCGATATAGAGAAAGAAGCCGAAAGCGATGATTTTATAAGGGAAACAAAGGAAAAACTGCTCACTGATGAACAAGTAGCAGAGGTTTTCTCGACATGCAACCAGGTATTACTATATCAAGAAAGAGTAGTTGTCCCAGCAATCCTCAAAAAAACAATTTTAAAAGATTTTCACACAGAATGAAAAGCTTAATGCACTCATAGGTTTGCTGGAAAAACATGGACAAGGATATCGAAGAAAAGGTGAAAGAATGTAGAGGATTCGCACTAGCTGCATGGCTAAAAGCAGACTACCCATGGTCACAAATACATGTGAACTATGCTGGACCACTTGATAGAAACTACTATGTCATAATTGTGGACAGCTTCTCCAAGTGGCCAGAAGTCTTTAGGTGCAAAAGCCCAATACCTGACTTCACGAGTTATTCACACGATTCGGAATGGTCGACCTTGTATTGTCTGATAATGGCACCCAGTTTACATCCGGGGACTTCAATAAGTCTATGAAAGAATTCCTAGTGGACTACATCACAACTCCGAATTACCATCCCAATTCAAATGGAGAGGCGGAAAGATTTATGGACACTTTGAAGAGAGCGTTAAAAATGACTAAGGACACTCCAACTGAGAAAGCTTTGCAACAATGTCTTCAAGTATGCCGCATAACTCCCAACGAGAACACCAACGAGATGTCTCCGATAGAAGTTATGTTTGTGAGAAAAGTACCACCAGTCTTTGACAAAGCAGGTAAAACCTGCAAAGACAACTGTTTCCAAGAAAAATTATATGCCTGGAGAAAAAAAGATTCTTTCAGATGGAATGAATTCACCATGAAGCAGAGCAATAATGCTTTGCCCAAGCCCTCAGAAGAGCTACCGTCCGAGGCAGGAAAGTGGGTGACGCTTAACCATGCCCAGACCAAGGTGGCAAAAACTCGAGATAACGTCTTGAGGTGGGGCTTTGGTGCAGGACACATTTTGTCCATGTGGTGCTGCTGAGCAGACTATTGCTCACCTGCTCACTAACTGCCCAGTTAGTATGCCTTGCCCTGGTGTGGACTTAAGGGACGATATGATGATTCTTTTGAAAATTTGAATATTATTGCAGATTTAATCGAAAAAATCAGCTTCTAGAAAGAATAGTCCAATATAAACAAAATTTTGCACACTCTACATTCTACCATTGAAAGAGTTTTTTTCAAATTTTTTATGACTACAATCCCCTGCACTACTTTGCTAATTTGGGGTTTAGAGACTTGAAATTTCATATAAAGAACAAATTCAATTCAGTTTTCAGTAGGAAAAAAGGCTGCTAATTGGTTAATCACAAAATCCAAGCAAGTCCAGGCAATATTGTTAGAAAATATATAAATTACTCCATTTTATTTTACAATTGTTCATTACATTTCTAAAAGTCTGTGATTTTTGTCTTATAGATTTATTTTTAAATTAATTTTTTTTTTAATTATCTTTAAAATATAACATTATAACTTTAGCTATTTATTATGTCGTATAAAAACAAATCTTTTTAAAATAGTTTTTAAGTTTATTCCCCCTGCAGTATGTTTTATTGGTAATTATAAGTAAGCACAAAAAGATATTTAATCTGACTTAAAAGTCAAACGCACAAATCTGCATTAGTAACAGGTAACCGCTTTAAATCAAGTTTGATGCTGTTTAAAGTTCATCTGTTCATTTTTTTTTTTGTCTGATCACAAATGACTTATCTGATTTATATGAAAATCTATTTGTTGAAACATCTGTTTTAGCGACATTTTGTCCAGTATGGATCAATTCATAATATATTGTCGTTGAATAGAGACTTCAATGGGAATTAAGGCAATAGATGTGATAGAATTTCTATTGTACGTCTATGTTTTTATTAGAATTATTATTGATGATAATATTTATTATGTTTAATTCTATTCTTATTAACTTGGCAAATGCTTTTAGGCTTTTACTTTGATCGTGATTATATTTTGATTTCTTAATTCATCTCAGTTTCTGCATTTTGATTTATTTATACTGCATTTGAAACATTGGTAAAAAAATAAACATTTTAATTATGTGGATTGTTCCAGAGTAATGGCTCTATTTTTTGCTTATGTATGATATAATTGTTTTTAAATACAAAGGCAGTTCCAAATTCCGAATTTTTTAATATACAAGAGTAGATCCAAAAATAATGCCTTCATTTTTTTCATATAAACCAAAGTCGTTCCAAAAGTGATGCCTCTATAATTTTTATTCTGATACATTCTTGTGGAATAAACAAATAGGAGCATTACTTATGACAATTGTATTTCTGATATATTAAAGATCATTAATCAATTTTTTGTTTGGATATTGTTATGTGGGAAACACATCTCAGAATGAACTCTTCCAATCACTATAAATGTGATCTATTTCGTCACCCAGAGACAGAGAGAGAGGATTTCAGAATAGCTGCCAGGCCATATGCCACTATTTATGTATCTTTTGTTAATATATTTGTTAATTCTTAATACTGTTGTCTTGTTTCTCATATCAACATTGGCACCACACTCGACCACAAGTGACGAGCACAACAACTGGCGACGAGGATGAGATTCAAACTCCCAATTACAACATATATATATATATATAACCATATATCTATCTATATATATATGAAGTTGCCTTGTGTGTGTATATGTGTGCTCATGTTTGTGCATGTATATCTGAGTGGCTGTCGGTTTGAGGAACAATATATATCAAACTATTTTTTTAATTTTTAGTCTTAAGGCTAAAATTTCATATTTGAGGCATTCGGACTTGTTAAACAAAATTCAATTTTGTTTTCATCCAGAAAAAACTGCAAGAGGATGAAACTTGAAAGATTAGATAGTTGTGGGCTTGTGTGAGAGGCTATTTGGTCATTGGGGTTACAATATAAGCAAAGTTAACAACACTATATCCAGCCAAAAGCCCGGTCTGTCATTTTGAGAAGATCCTCTTCAGTAAAATGAGGATACAAAGTACATGAAAAGCAGAGGTGGTCCAGGATACAATTCTATGATGGATTTAATGTGGTGGTATAGCTAAAATGAGAGAAGAGCGGTCCAACCCAGGTGACAGGAAGAAGGGGTGACATATTTTCATTCCATCAAATCTTTTCAGCCAGGCTATGGCATGAAAATAGGATTTGTTCAGCATATATTATTATGCAGTTACATGGTGCCATGAGAGGGCTTTTGTCTAAAAAACATTCCTAATGATATTTTGGACAGAAACGTTAAATAGCCCCCAGAAGTGGTATTTTTAGCCCCAGGTGATGTGAACCAGGATTTTGTCATGTTCAGAAATACTGAATTTACATTTGGCACAATTCCCTCTCTCCACATTTTGGCCAAGTTTCAAAAAAATATAATGGATGGATTTAAAGTTATGGGGGCAAAAAGAGTCATTTTTAGCCAATTTGGGGTTTTTGGCACATTTAAGGCCCCTGGGTACATAAAGAGAATTTTTGTGATAACACTTTTTTTATATTATGCACAACTAAATATAAAAATACAACTTGTGGCAAAATTCCAGAAAAAAGTAATGCACTGTTTTCCAGCAATCATCTGGATACACAGATGGACAGACACACGCCACTAAAAACAATGGTCCCTCTCCAATAAAATCCGAAAATCTAGTTTTATTAGGTTTTGTCTAGATGTGGTAACCCGTAGCTCTCCCGTGTTATCCAACCCCCAGAGTAACGTTTACTCTAACTCTGCCACAGATACAATGTCCAGTCTTTCTCTTGTTTAATAAAAATTAGACCAATTTAATAGTTTGTTTTCTAAGAAACAAAAAACAAAAAGAAAAAAAAGATACAAACTATGAAACAAATAATTTGTTCCATCTGCAGATCTGGATTGTCTACATTCCTTAAACGTCAACTTCTTTCTAAGTCTATCTGTTATGTATTCTTAACCTGCATTCAGGATTGAAGCTGCTGCGCACTCCAGATAAATGCCACTCTAAGCATGTAAGGTAATTTGGCTGAAACCTTGTGAATGTAATCGTAAAGATCCACATAGAAATTTGGATTATTTGAATATTGATAATAACCAAAGCAATTGGTTATAATAATATTATTATTTGGGCTATGACAGTATGCTTTTATTAAAGAATATTAATGTCATAAACATAACTATTCTATGATTTTACTATTTCTTTTAATTCTATAATTATTAGTAATAACTACAAAATTAAAAGAGCAGATAAAAATGGCTTTGTGCCTAACTTTGTTTTGTGTGCATCCAAAAACTGTAGAATTTAAAGAAATGGTAAAATAGCAAAATAGTCAATTAGCAAGTAGGGTTGTGACAAGTATAAATTTTAAAAAAGCATATTGTTATAGTCCTAATTATTGTAATATTAAAGCTATGAGAAAAACTCCAAATAATTGAAATGATGATAATGAATTTAAGACTATCTCACACAAATTCATAGAAGCAATATTATGAAGTCCTGTTGCCAATGGGGGCAAAAAAACAAAAAAAAACAAATCTTTAATTGATTGTAAAAGTGGTGGACGTAATTTTTTGAAAAAATTGTGTATAAAATTTTTTCAGTAAATTTGGTTGTATTAATATATTATTTCAATCCAATTCGATGCTGAAATTTTGGTCCAAAATCTTTGATCCAAAATCTGACCAATTACAAGTCGGCTTATTATTTACTGCAACAATATTCACTACTAGCAATAATGATTTTATTAACGCTAATTTTTTATTATTAAATACTTGCAAATGTGCAACATTTGCGATTTGTATGACTTTTCGGGAAGTATTGGTAAACGCTTTCCTTTTTTTTTTTTACTTTCACGTCATGTGTAGTATCAAAATGAAAAATTTAGAGTGATGTAGACCTATTGGCCTAGAGCTTATAGTATGACGTTTTGAAGAATATTTTTTCTTCTACCCTATCTATGCGCAGTCACAGAATGAAAAATCTAGATTGAGATTTAATTTTCTAGATATAGTTTTACTTGAAAATTGTTAAAATTGTTAAAATTATTGCTTTTTCAAACTTTTGAACCCAAATTCATGGGCACAAAATGAATAGATTGCTTTTCATTTTGTAGAAAATACATTTACTTGGTCAAGCACCAACCAAAGTTAGACACAAAGCCATTGGGCTATTTGTAATGAGTATTATTCTTCACCTTGATGAGTTGCTTTCCTGCTGCTTTTCAAATTGCCTTATTATGGTAATGAAACTTATACATTGTATTTATTTTAGCTTCTTAATTTCACTGGGAAACATAGGGCTCTTCTTAACTTTGGTCATCTAGAGGGAACCAGTGTCTGTAATGCAACTTGACCGTACTAGGCTGTACGTTGCCTAACTTCAGTGATCAAGAGGGAACTGGTGTCTCCAATGCAACTTGACTGTACTAAACTGCATTAATAACCAGAAAATTTTGTCTCTCTGTTACAGATATAAACCATGTGAGACTCTAAGAAAGCAAACCCTGTTATGGACATGCGTCAGAGGCAGAAATGTGGCATTGAATGCTTTTATGCAGAAAAAATTGAATTGAACAACATTCACTGGTGCTTGTTGAGCATTTAAAAACCGATGCTGTTGATATCAATATAGATAGGAAATGGGTTTGTTGATTTTAGAATGGTGACAGAGATGTGAGTGACAAAGTACGCTACGAACATGAATGTGGGCCACCTCATTCATTGCTGGTTAAAGAGCATTGAAAATGGTGCTGACTATGTTGTAAAAAAACAAACAAAAGGTCTATCAGTTTAACAGTACAACTTTGATATACATAGCTTTTCAACTTAAAAAAAAAATATGAAAGCTAGGTCATTAATTCATTGATGCATAAAAAAATTGAACCAATCAACATTCACTGAATCCTGATGAAGGTTTACGAAGCCGATCCAGTTAATGTTAGCACAGTTAGGAGACTGATTTGTCAATTTTAAAATGGCCACAGAGATGTAAACAACTGCCACTTTGTTTTGATTCTACAAATGGAAATTATTTCTATGTAAAAGGTTGAATAATGACTAATTGATTGTTTAAGTCGTCTTGATTGTTTGTAAAAGTCAGGTTAGCATTTGAATGATTTGATGTTAAAGGCTAACATATCGATTGTGGAAAAAAGTTGTGGTCACAGATTGTTAGTTTATTTAAAAAATGTTGAACATAAGAATAAATGAGAATGAATATTCATATCCGAATCAGTCATAATTTCTGTTAAGATTAATTAATAAGCATAAGAATAAATGAAAATAAATATTTAAATCTCAATCAGTTAGAATTTGTGTAAAGATTAATTAATGAGCTTAATTGTAAATGAAAACTGTCCTTGCATGAAAATACATGACTCAAAATGTTTGTATATAATAAATATAAATAAAATAACAAAAAATAAATTGAATAATTAAATAAATAAACAATAATTAAGTAGATGTGTCGCACGCCTCACAAGAGCGGCAAACAGGAGAGCAGGAAAAACAGGTGCAACATACCCCCAAAGCTCGCAGTCATTACGAGTGCTAAATTCATGAACTGATGATAAACTGTTTGAACATATCAGGCAGAGCTGCTAAGAC
>JAUZSX010066139.1:0-19447 GCA_034780655.1 Idiosepius hallami
TTTTTATTTTATATATATATATATATATATATATATATATATATATATATATAATTTAGCGTGGTTGATTAGAAGTATATGAGTTTGAATATATAACATAATGCTTTAAAACATTTTCGATATTGTTGGATCACTTCAGTAACATGTAACGGTTTTAATTTCAAATCTGAAGCAAAATTTTAACCAGTATCTCACGCTGCCCAATAGAAAGTTTTTAACGACAGAGAAATTTCTATAAGGTAGGTAAGGAAGTCCTAATAACCAGGGCTTTGACAAGCATATTCTTTAATAAAAGCAAATACAACCATTTTTTTTATTTTGGGTTGAATTTATAGTTTTCTGGTCGTGAATCAAAAATCTGAAAAGGGACAGAATATAAACAGTACGAAAGGTGAAGAATTTAGCAAGTAAAAAAAAATAGGACTGTAGTCTGCAAAATGAATCTCTAAACAAAAGAAAGGTGTTTAGATTTCATGGTTAACCTTTTAATTTTTTTCTTTATTTCTCTCTTTCTTTGCCTTCTGGATTTTATTTGTAATTTTCTTCCTCAACAATCTTCTCTTCCTTCAAACCAAAGCAATCATGAATTCAAATGACATTAATCAACTGTTATCCTCTGGCATAATTAAAACTAGTCCATCAAGAGTATCTAGTTTTGCCAACGTTTATATAATATTCTTGAAAAAATAATTGCCTTTCAAAATGTGTTTTGTAAAGCCATTTGATAATAGTACCAACAAGGTCTATTGTGAGAAAATTGGCATGATTAAAATAAATTTATAATATCGTATATTGCTTTTTGCGGATGAAAACTTTTCAACGCATATAAGCACCTAATTTAGAGAAGGGATAAATATGACCGTTTGCTTTTCTTGCATGAGTTCAAACTTGGGTATAGGGTCTCCTCAACGGCTATTAATAACCTCAGAATATAGGGAGATGGAGCTACAACAGATGGCACAGTACGAAGATGGTTACAGAAATTCCTGACTGGCAATGAAAGTATGGAGGATGAAGAGGGTAAAGGATGCCCATGCAATCTTGATGAGGAATAATTGCAAGCAGTTGCAAAGCGAAATCCAGTTTAAATAACTGATACAGACGCTCAATGGGATAACAACAATCTAACACCATTAACACGGTATTGGCAATGTATTACCATAAGGTTGACAAGAAAGTTCTTACGGTTTTTAACTTTTAAATTCAGAAGAAACTTGTCTCTACTCAAAAAAATTGATTGATCGAAATAAGCACCATCAGAATCAACATGCTTTTGCAAACAAAAAATAAGTATATTTAGGCCAGTAACATAAAAATCTTGTGTTCTCGTAACGATGAAGTAGCTGAAAGCTTTTTCTATATATTGCTTAGATTTCATAAGTATTTCTCACACAGAAAGTTATCGAGATGCTTGAAAAGTTGGATTTGGTAGGGGAGAGATCTGAAAAAATGGTGGGTGGAACAGAGTTTCGTAACTCAGTTCGTTCTACTTCTGCAGGGTCGTAACGGCGTTTCTTTGGTTGTCGTTCAATACCTGAGGCACTCATTTATCAAGTTTTTTGGTCCTTCCAATCTGTCTCAAGTGGTCTGAAATCGTTGCATACGGTACGTCTAATTCAGAAGCAAATTTTTGAACCTTTATGCATGGATTGGCTTTGACTAAGGCTCCTAATGGTCGACCACTACAACCATCATCTTCAAGACCCGTCGTCGCCATGAATTTTTAAATCGACATTCTGCAGTGCATTTAGAAGGGGTTCTTGTGACAAACGCTTCGTTGATATTGTTGATTGTTTTAGCAGCTTTTTAGTCTTTTGAAATTAAAAAACTTGTGCAAATTTGATTTTTTTTCCATTTTGTATTTTAAATTTTTTTAAAGAAGACATTATTGTTTTAAAATGATTGTAATTTAAACGATTAAAGATCAAACGTTCCTAAAATGATATAAAGAGTAAATGTATTATATCGAAAACTTATTTGAAAATACATCATTTGAAACCAAAATCTAAAATTTTGAAAAAAACTTTCTTGTTAACCTAATAGATTATCAATAATAAATTTATATTTCTGAAATTGGTCTCGTAAAGGTTGGTTTCGTTTCGTTTTCTTTTCTTCTTCTTCTTCTTCTTATTATTATTATTATTACTACTACTACTACTAATGCAAGGTTACAACGGGCAAAATCGTTCATCCGTTTTCTAAATGTTTACCAAGGACGTTTGCCAAGTTGTAACTTTCAAAATTGCAGTCGCTTGGGGGTTCTGTCAACTTCAATTGTGCTAAGGTTCCTAGCACTACGCATCTGACAACATATAACATGTCAACTAAGAACAGAGTTTTATTTATAAATAGAGTGCCTTTTTTTCTTTCTTTTTGTCGGAATCTCTACGGTTTCAGTTGAGCATTGTCAGAAGATAGGGGTTGAAATTCAGACCCAAGTTGGCCAGAGATTGACTTGATCAAAAACGTGGTGCTATAGACAACAACGATAGAAGGCAGAGGTTACTGGTTCTATGGTTAAAAGACTCAGCATTTATATATATATATATATATATATATATATATATATATATATACAATGTATGTCTGAATGTTTAGCTAGTGAGTGACACAGAGAAATAAAAGCAATACTAACGCTACCTACTAACACGAAAAGAACATTATCAATAATTAGCTGATTTAAAGAAAGATTGGTTTCTCAATGTACTATATTGTAATTAACATAATCAGGCAATCTTAAGTTTGTTTGCTATTTCAGAACAAATTCTCAATTTAAGCTTGTTCTTAATCCTAACCCTATGGCTATTATACTTTTCTTGATTCTTCAAATTTCAAATTTAGTTTCTCCGTATTCGTTTACCCGGAGATTTCAAGTCATTTTCTTGACTCGGTCCATTTGGGAGGGGTTGTTCTTATTCAATGAAATCCAATACCAGCTTGGGGAAATAACTTGTATCTGTAGTGTCTTCTTGGCTTCAATTACAATGGCTAATCTATTAAAAAATAACACACCTATCCGCGGACATGTTGTAAAAATAATTAGCTGTATCATGTTTTTAGGCCAACTAAACAATGGTGGAGAAGTCCTGTGGGGAGACAGATATACGAATTGATTTTGGAATCATAATAATGTGCATTTTAAAATCCCTGTCGAGCCGTCAGAATTTTGGATTAAGTGTGAATATCTTAATTCTACGCATTATGGGGAAGGGGACTGGAGCAATCAGTGATAAAAGCTTGAACTCTGGAATCGTATTACACGATTTCAAATCCTAGTCGAATCATCACATTCACTGCATTGAGCATATTAAGCTTCTGAACTCGGGGAGTAACTCGTCTAGGGGTAAAGAAAACAGTGATTCCAAAAGCCAGGTGGATGATTCCAACCAAATCAATGAGAGTAGCTTTTCTAGGTGAAGGGCAACATGGATTACAAAAGTCGAAGTATATAGTAAGCACGTAAAATGGCCTTGTTCCTAACTTGGGTGCTTATATTCGACCAAGTAAATATATGGGTTTTTTGGTACATACCTTTTTTTTAAAAAAACTTTCTTTTCTCTAGTTCTTTTATTATTTTTTACCTTAAAAATACTCTCTGTTATTTTTTCTTTCTTTTTTTTCTGTTTTGCCGGTTTTGCTCATTCGTTTTTTGTTTTGTTTTTATTTTCTCTCCTTTTTTTTTCTCTATTTCTTCCCTTTCTACTTTCTGTGATATCATTCGGTTTCTGTTTATTTATCTTGTATCTTTGGAGAAATATTTTCCTTCTCGTCTTGTTTACATTCTATCATGAATCTTGCCGTCCTTTGAATAAACTGAAGACGGCCCAAATTGGCTATTGTGAAGAAGTAGCTTTATAACTCAATTCAACAATATTTATTTTATCCGAATGAAAGTTCTCGCCTTCACATCGTGTTCTACTAAAGCATTGTTTTATTCTATTTATTTCTATCTCATTAGTGAAAGTGGAGGATATATTCACTTGGTCGAGCACAAACCAAGTTGAGCACAAGGCAGGTTTAAGTGCTCATTACATCTTTGGGCTTTCTGTAATCAGTGCCGGGAAGAGGAAGAGGATAGGGATGAAAAGAAGAAAAAAGAAGAAGAAGAAGAAGAAGGAGGAGGAGGAAGGGGGAAGGAAAGAAAGAGAAAAAAAGAAAGGAAAAGCGGATGGAAAAAATAAAGGAAATATTAAATCCAAGTTTCAAGTTTGGATTCGGAGTTTGTGAATAGAAAGTAAACACCAACCAGCACCAAACCGATCAAATTGAACTTCTAAATCAAATTCAACGATTCGATACAGAATTTATGAACAAGATATCTCTACATATTCGTTTATAAACTCTATTTTTAGAGGCGAAATGTGATTAGGCAATGAAATAAAACGTTGAAAACCCCAAATTATAACTCTATAGAATATTTCCTCGTATTTATCCTTATACATTATAATAACATTTCAATGTAATTTACATTCAAAAAAACAAATATTCTAAATTCATCTAATATTGTCTTCGAATAATGTATCTTATTTTCAATTAGAAACACAGATGATTTAAACTGAAATCTGTCATCATTAATACATATCTAAATCCTTCGTGTCACCGATTAGCACCGTAACTTTTGGAAGTTACATTTAGAGACCTTCTGTTGGACCAACAAAAAGATTCAAGTGTAAATCAATAGTGTTTACGAAAAAAAAAAGAAAACCAATTCTGAATAAAAAATTTTCTGAAATATGAAATTCAATTTTATGTCAATATCAGTAAAGTATTGTAATAACCTAAGCAAAATTATGAAAATCCAGGAAAAAGTTATCAAAATAAAAAGTGATTATTCCATTTATTGTCCAAAAAATGTCAATTTTACAAATGACTTGCTCGGTAACTGTAACTGTGTTGGCATACTGGCCTTCTACAGATTTAGCCGGCTCAACCACTAAACCCAAATGTTCAGTTTTTGCATTTGACCCTAAGAAGTTACTTTTCAAACTGAAAACCAAATCGACGGGTCCAAATACATGGTATCTAAAATTTTCAAGTCTCAGGTGTAAAAATTGGCAAAGTAGTTTAGGAATCTCTAGTCATGAAACTCTTGAAAACTTCTTTCAACGCTTGACTGTAAGTTTGAATTGAAAGATGCTTTCTAGAAACTACTTTTTTTCCATTATCGATTTTCGATACTTATTGGGGGTATTCCGGTACAGTACCTATATACGAAAACTCCCAGACACATAAATCACAACTGCATAAGTTTTCAAGAAATTCCCCCAACCCTTTTAGAGTCAATAAGGAAACAAAGATACCAAAAAATACACAATGTTCTATTTATACATAAGTTTAGACACTCAGCCTGAAGTAAAACCTTATTTAAAAAACGGACGATAGATATTCTCTTTTGATTCGTTTCTGATAGATGAAACCGAGTTAATACTAAACATAATTATTATGATTAGTGGCTTAGCATGAGTAAACGTTACCCCAGTTGGACCGATCAAATGTTCCCCACTGACCCCGTAATCGTCTAATGCTGAACCCAACACTTCTGAAATAGATTGGGAAACCCTATAATATTCCATTATTATACTGGTAAGGCTACATCCCCTATAATACGCTTAATGCGCTTTGATTATTGGAATTGTGGTGTGACTCAGGAAAGATATTATTAGCCACATGTCAATTGAATAAAAACCTTAACAAAACCTTCTAAATTTTTCTAGATTTATTTTCTGACTAAAACCCTCTCATGGCACAGTGTAATTACTAGGGTTGTGACAAGAATTTTTCTATATAAGCATATTCTTTGCATACAGAATATTATTTGAACAGAAATCATATTCTTTTAACAGATGCATATTCTTTTTAACGAAAGCATATTCTTTTTTCTAAAAAAGAATATTCTTTTAACAAAATGCATATTCTTTCTTTTAAAGAATATTCTTTTAACAAAATGCATATTCTTAAAAAAAGAATATTCTTTTAACAAAATGCCTATTCTTTTAAAGAAAAGAATATTCTTTTAACAGAAATCATATTCTTTTTTGTAATGTATGCTTTTAACAAAAAGCATATTATTTAAAAAAAATATCATTCCCAAGAAATAAAAGAATATTCTTTTTAAAAAGAATATTCCCTCGAAAAAAAAAGCATTTTCTTCAGCATACGCTTGAAGAATATATCCAGCATATCAAGAGAATGTAAAGCATATCTAAAAAAGAATACTGTCACAGCCCTAGTAAGTAAATAATAATATATGATTAATAGATCCTATTTTCACACTATTTTCGCACATTAGCCAGGCAAAAACATTTGTTGGGGTGACATAATGTCACTCTCTCTTTTGTTGTCACTCTGGGCAGACTACCCCCTCACCCTCCTTAGCCATGCTACTGAGCATAATATAAAACTTCTTTCCCTTTTTTGTCGATAATTAGCTCGTCTGGTCTTCTTGCTTGTAAACATTAATAACATTATAATTTTTATGTTTATGTTGTTATTCATTCAATTATTATTGAGTTTGATCAAACTATTTTAAGAGGAATTAGAAATCATTTTTAATTTTGTAGGTATTTTACAACCCAGCAACCTAGTTATTAAATTAATTAAATATCAGATCATCAAAGAAACAGAATTAATTACCTCCCTTGTTAATAGGAGTAGGAATAGGTTGTGTTTAAGATGGGTTTGGTCGGAGATTCCACTTAGACATTACATTTATAATCAAACCTGTCAATGCTTCGACTTGTTTTTCAAAACAATTCTGGTTTTGAAACCATAGTAACAATGATGAGGACACTTATTATTGATTCGTCAATTGATCGAGCATTGATTTAATGAGATATTTTTTAGAAGATACTAGAATCAAAGCCATTGTTTCTAAGAGACATTTTGCCGAGGACAATTTCTGTAACCTAAGCAATATATAGCTGTTGAGAGAGGAGGTTAAAGTATGAAAATATTGTTTAAGTTTTTAGTATTTGAATAGAAAAAAAAGAAGGTCCGTTTCATTTGACTGGCTGAAGTTTCAATCATCTATAATAGAATACTGTGTTGTTTTCTTATATTAGAAATGCAATAGCTATTGTTGGAAAAGCCACAATATTTTATATTATGCTCAGTCGCATAGCTAAGGGGTGGGGCCAGACCACCCCGGATGACGGCAAAGGAGGGGGTGTCATTATGTCACCCAACAAATGTTTTTGCCTGTTTAAGATGTCGACGCTTAACTTATATACATGCTCTATGACTGATATTGAACACTAACTATATATATAATCTCATTCTACAGATATATCTCATTCTACATAATATATATATATATATTTATATATATTGTGTGTGGGAATTGTGTGTGTGTACTTCATGAAAAGCACGAGGGCTTATAGTCACAGACTGCAAGGTATCCGGTTATACTGGAGTGCCAAAGGATACTTATTGTCACTCTGCCTTCGGAATCGCCACTGGAAGTTGGCAGAATGAGAAAACTCTTCTAATAGTAGTTGTGCGAAGTAGACGCAGTGGGGTGAAAACACAGGGAGATGTTGCACCGTACAGTACTTGACTGGAATGGTGTGGAACAAACTGGAAATCATAGGAGGTTGTCACTCTGACGCCAGGAAATAGCACTGGGTGTTGGGTGTGCAAGCACCTGTTGATTGACGTGGGATCACATAAAGTAATAAGAAGAGCAACTACGACATCAAGAAAGGGTACAGGGTGGAGCTAAACAGGATTAGAAAAAAGAGTGAGAGGGAAACTGACATTGGACATATTTTTCATTCATTTAAACAATGGTAAACGATGACTCTCCCATTTCTTAGAACTCTACACAACAATTGAGTGTGTGTGTGTGAGATAGAGAGAGAGAGAGAGAGAGAGAGAGAGAGAGAGAGATAGAGAGAGAGAGAGAGAGAGAATATTAAGTTACCACATTTAAGAAACCATTATTATGAATCTCACTATACTATAATATAGTGAGATTCACAATAATGGTTTCTTAAATGTAGTCATAGAAACATTATAGCGATAGGATGAGAAATTTCAAAAGCTGTCTTTTTAGTAAGTTTGAATTACAGCAATTTCCTTCATAGTTACAGGCACATGTTTCTTTTAAATACCTACATCTTAAATTCTGAAAATTAGAAGGAAATTAAGACGATTGATGCGTATAATTATTATAAATTGAAATATTTCTAATAAAACTTAATATTAAGCTTCTGAAATTAAAACAAATGTAAAACATTGGGGAATTTTTGCCGAACAAGCAAATGAAGAAATATTTTTTGCTCGGGGTCTTTGGCCCGGTTGTAAGACAGCAATTTGATTAGCTAGGGTTAGGGCTAGGGTTAGGGTTTAGGGTTAGTGTTTTGGGGTAGGGCTTAGGGTTTAGGGTAAAGGTTTAGGGTTCTGCCAAATTTCTCCATTTGCTTGTTCTGCAAAAGCGCCAAACAATGTGTCTAACAATGGAAAGGGAAATAAAAGTCTAATAAAAACAAGTTTTACAAATTCTCAATCTTTATCCAAAAAATTAAAACAAATGAAATATTTGTATATAACAGCGACGGTGGAGCATTGGTAAAAGCTCGGGCTTTGGAATCGTATAATGCGAGTTCAAATCCCAGTCAAAACCATTACTTTCACTTTAGTAGCCTCGGGCAGATGGGGGTCGTTAACTCGGGAGAGCAGCTCATCTAGGTAAAGGGTAACACCGAATATGAAAAGCCCGGGTAAGAGCACGTAAAAATGGCCTTGTGCCAAACTTGGGTTGGTGCTCACCAAGTAAATATAATTTGTATATAACATTAAAGATAAGAATATAATAATGTATGTAATACTTGTGTTTTGCTGGGGTCTCCAGACTCCAGGTTTGAAAATCTTCAGCCTTCAAGTGACTTTTTGGACAACCTCTATTTTGAATTTTTCATAATCTACCTTTGTTTTGTTTACTTGTTTACTTGTTTGCTTTCAAGTGACATTTTTTGGGGATGTGGTTGTATGTATCCCTTGACACACTGAATACAAAATATTTTTTTTTAATTTCAAGCGGTTCATATGTTATTGTATTTATTATCTTTCTTTCATTCTTTAATACAAATTTACTTTTTTGACTAACATTTTATGCCATAATCTTTTTACGACATGGGCATGCTAGTTCTGATATGAATTGTAATTATAAGTAGTGAGTGAACTCTGCCCAATATTTCGAACTGTATTAACAATACGGTGCATTAATGCATTCGGGTTACTACTTCTCTAAGAATATTACAGATATACCATTGTGATGACGTCAAGAGAAACTTAGATCTCTACGCAGTTTATTGATTTCAAGAGTTTTCAATTTTATTTTTTAAATTCGTTCTTGTTGCTTTTGGCAAGATTATTGTAAATCTCAAAATGTTGCTATTAAAGTCTGTTGATTTTTTTTTTCTCTCCATTCAATTTTCCTTTTTCTTTTCCTCTTCTTTAACTTTTTGTTTATTTTCTTCATCCTCTACTTGAATTTTTTGTTTTTCTTCTTCTTCTTCTTCTTCTTCTTCAATTTTCTATTTATCTTCTTCTACTTAAACTCATCGTCTTTTTTTTTCAACTCTTTCTTTATCTTCTTTTTCTTCTCATTCCATTGTTTTTTTCTTAGAATTTTTATTCCTTAGCTTTACTTCTTTCTCATTCTTTAGTCCGTTTACTTCTTTTTCTTGGTATTTTTTTTCTTCTTTTTTCCCCTTTGTTCTTCTCTGGAACTTACCTGAATCTCCATTCCCATGTTTTAAATTCGTTCCTGGTTTTTAATTTTAAATTTCTATGTTGATCAAATAAAAGATATTTGCTGCCTCTTTTCTCCTATTGACCCACAAGCTATAACTCAAAATCTTATTGCTTCGTAATCATACAACCACAAAAAACTTGTTCCCGCTTTTTAAAGCTGATTGACAAATATTTATTCTAGAAAAAAAAACTACAAAAAATACAACCTTAAAAAATTCCTTCGTATGATTTATTTTATTTATATTTTTTGTAATTAAAATTTGAAATTATCCTACAACTAAATACAATAGATCTCCAAAAATGTTAAATGCAGTTTTCAATTGGTTTCTTTGTTTAACACCAAATAAGCATTTTGCAAACTACTACTTGAAAATTTTTAATTTCTTATTAATAAAAGCTGAGAATATGCAACCTGTATTTTTAGTTAAATGCTGCGTTTTGCGGAATGTCAAGCTCTGTTTTGTCATTTTGTGTGAGAACGGTAGAAAACTATTAGTTTTGCAATATATCCATAGATCCTATGTTTTTCTTTATTCTATATATATATATATATATATATATATATATATAATAGTTAACTGTCACCAACTTATAATATTTCTCGTGTATTTGCCCTGCTGTAATTTTATGGGGGTGGGGAAAGGTGGATGGGTGAGTGTTGTTTTTTCGGGAGTTGTCGAGACTGCTCGTGTGAATCACGAAGATGACATCACGGGCAGTATAAGAGCGAAAAGCCACATCACCAGGTGCCACTCGAGAGCTGTATGCTTGCAAGCTAATAAAGATGATCGTGGAAAACTTTCTGTCTCCGTCTTTCCTTATAGATTGATATTTCAGACCCAAAGAATATGGAAAAAGGACAGGGAGGAAGAAGGTCCAGAGGGAAACGCCAGGCGACCCGGCTGATCAAGGCAACAAACCGGCAACCGAGAATGTAATGGACACAACAAGGTAAGGACTTCTTCGGACCAGGGAGAGCTTTCGGTCCACCCCCAAATTGGTCATTCGGGGGTGGACTGAAAGCTCTCCCCGGTCCGAAGAAGAAAAACGACGCCCCCGAACTCACGAAGTGGACCTTGTTGTGGAAGAAAGCGTGTAAGTATTAAAAACTAATCACTTACTGGCTTCTTAATTTTCATTATACATCCCGGCCCGATTCGAAGAATATTCGAGACCCCAAACAAAGATCCCCATTTTCCCTGCTATCTTACACTGCAAGAGTGTAAGATGCTGGAACCCTAAATCCCCGGGTAAGAGAAAAATGGGATAGTTCATTTTGGGGCGCTTAGGTTATTCAAGTTACAAAATTTTAGCAAACATGACTACAATTAACATAAAGCTAAAGCTTCTCATAAAAGCTTCATAATACTTCTGTCATTTTACATTTCTCTAAAACAAAATACATAACGATTCATTATACGATGAGACAATTTTTGGTGACGTAGGATAATAAATAGATTTTATCATTATTAGTCTTTTATTTCTATTTCTATTGATCTTATTATTATTGGTTATCAAATTAACTCGTTTCATACTAAAAGCAAAAAAAAAATTTAATATATACACAGATGTTGTATTTACTTGGTGAGCACCAACCCAAGTTTGGCACAGGGCCATTTTTACGTGCCCTTACCCGGGATTTTTACATTCGCTGTTACCCTTTACCTAGATGAGCTGCTCTCCTGAGTTAACGAGCCCCATCTGCCCGAGGCAGCTAAAGGTGAATGCAATGGTTTTAACCGGGATTTGAACTCGCGTAATACGATTCCAGAGCTCGAGCTCTTACCAATGCTCCGCCGTCGCTGCCCATATATTATATACACTGATTTGATTGGATAATAAACTAAAAACAAACAGCAAACTAAAATGTTGAGTAACGTCTCTGAAGCACAACCAGAAAGATACAACTGAGTAAAAATGCCAAATCGAAACCCCTAAACTGGTCTAAGAAGACAGAAAATGTTAGAGCAAAATAAAGACTCTGCGCCTCGGAACAAAATCTCTAGTTAGTAAACATGAATTTTTCGAGAAGAAAATGTTAAAAGGAAGTTTGAAATGATTTTTGATAAGACCTGTTAGAAAACCTAAGTCTATGTAGGAAAACAAGATCACATAATTCGGACAGATTTTTTAACCCTTTGAATCCTAAAGAGCCAAAATATTGGTTAAGTCAGGATTCAAAGGTAAAATTACTAAGCTAAAAGACTCACTGAATCAAGTAGACCAGGTCTGATAATCCTCAAAACAAACGAAAATATTTTCCCGATTGTAGATTTCACTGTCCCAGTTAATCACATTAAAACAAAGAGAAATCAAAAAGGTTAGTAAATATCTCGATCTAGCAAAAAAAATAAGTAAAAAAAAAGAAAATGGAACAGAAGACCCATGTCTTCCATACGAGTTTCCATTGGAGCTTTTGTACACAAAGGACTTGAAATTAAAGAAAAATACCCCCGGCATATACGGATGGATTTAGATAAAAGGCTCCAGCCAATTCTCCTTTTGAACACCCCGCCCGCCACTACCACATGAACTAAGAATCACAGTAAACTCTTTCAAGTTGCCTACCTTTTAACTTAGAATTCTCCTACCTCACCACATTTTTATACCTACCTGCTACGACGTACTCTCTAGAGACTTAAAGATTTATTAAAATGTGGCTCACAACTGACCAAATATAATTATATACTTGATCAAATAACTTTTTTAAGTGTTTGAACAATAGTATAGCCATAAAAAGAAGATAATAGGTAATTTTAACATTAGTTTTCTATATACAAAAGGAAGAACTTGATGAAATAAAGCATAAATAAAGTGAATCTTTAATAACATTTATCACGGTAACCCTTGAACCCTCATTAAAATTCTTCTTCATTCTTCTCTCGTACTTGGTTTAACCTTCTACTTTGCCAGTCCCAAGTTTGACGACGTACTTCGTTTTACTGTAGTATATGAGTATTTTAAGCAAACAAGCAAACACTGATACAAAAGTCGTGGATTGAGAAATATGCATGCAAGTGTTGAATTAACTCTATAAAGATAATCAAAGTTAGTATAATTGTATTTTTTTTTTCAGAAATTTTAAAACGTGATATTTTACTCAAATAAAACCATTGTAATTCATCGTTAAATGTTACGTTTTTTAAAGAAATCTTGAACTTACAAATATGGCGTTTCGTGCGTTTCGGAGGATCCCATTTGGCATCAGCGTTTTGGTTTGGTCGATTTGGTGTCATAAAAATAACTGGACTGTTTAGTTTATCCGTTAAGGTGTTAGACTGTTTCGATAGAAAAAAAAGAAAGGATAACAAATTGAAAACTTTCATTTTTTATTTTTTTAATCACTGAGAGAATAAAGCATCTTATAAAATCTTTGAACCCTGAATGGCCAGTATATTAGCCTCAGCAATCCAAGGAAAAAGACGATATGGCCACTATTTTCCCCCCACTCTCATATCCCTCTACTAAAACGCCTCTGATTGGCTTGTTGGTAATTTTGCTAAGTCAGAGTTCAAAGGATTAAAATACTAATGGAATAAAGCAAATTTAAGTATTTGCAAGTCTTGTAATTACAATTAAAAAGATTTTTATTTGTTTAAGGAATAAGTATTACAAATATTATAAAACTAGTAGCATAATCTAATTTTATTTAAACATATATAAAAACGGAATTTTATATTTCTCTCCGTGTCTTGAGTTCCCTCTGGATCCCAATAGGGCTAAGGCGATTTTCTTGTTGATTGAGTCTCCTATGTTTCCTTATACGATGATTTTATTCCATCTGATTTTACTGTTTTTCCTCGTTTTAAGTTGAGCATCGCGTACTTTCTTTTTCAAAATGTCATTCTTTATTATTATTTCTATAATTATTAAATGAAAGCAGATTTTCCTTCTAGTTTGAAAAGTAATAATAAAGCCATTGATTGTCATATCATTATTATTTAAACTTATAAGAAGTGCTATTAATTTTGTCTATACAGTTTCACCCGTCTGACATTTTGATGCAGTAAACACATTTCTAATTTTAAGCAATTTTCAATTTAGTAAAATTAACTTTTTTTTAATGATGAACCTCTTATTTCCCTCAGGTTTTATCATTCAAGATCTCGCGCTCTTCTGTCTAATTATGTCTCCATTATTACTAAGCAACGAGAAATAGCGGACGAACAAACGACCGATATCTTATGGCCATCAATTCTTGGTGCAGTAACCGTTTGATTATACCAAGCGCTTTTATACAGAAATAAAAGGGGTGTTCAAAAAGTAAAGCCGTTTATTTTTTAAAGTTTTTTTTAAGTTAAAGAGCTGTGGAGATGGGAGTGATAGTATTTTGTGCTCCAAAATGTATTTCTCTGCGTTGTTACCACCATTTTCAAAGCACTTTTGGCAGCAATGAACCACCTTTCGTAGTCCAAAATGTATTTTTCTACATAGTTACAACCATTATAAATGCAATTATGTCAGCAATGAACGACTTTTGTACACCAGAATTTATTTTTCTATGCAGTCACTACCATTCTATGAACGAAGCATTCTTTTTTGTATCCGGGGCGTGCTTTGTAATGCACATCTGTGTTGTCAATCTGAAATAGGAAAGCCTATCTTTGAATTGTGGTGACATTGACTGTATTTGCTTCGTAAACGGTCAACAGGTGATAGTGTATGTTGATTAGTTCAATTTTTTTTTTTTTTTGCATAGAGGACACATCTCTGTTTCTAATGCATGTCCATCACAGAGGTTGCTTTCTCCCAAACTATCAATATCTGCTACAGAGAGATTAAACTATTTGGTGTACGTATGTACGATCATACCACAAACTCCCGATCAGCATGGTTCTGTGTCTGATCGTCATCATCGGCAGTCACTCGTTGTCGAGTACGACTGTTCTTCGTCCCATGTCCCTGTGGGTCTTCATATGTAGAGGCCGATCCTAGACACGACTATTCTTTTACAGTGTGGACAGGTGAAAGTAGTGGTGGTGGGTTCGGATTGAGTCCGCACAGAAAAAAGCCTCTACTTTTCTTAATCTCTGCTTGTCTTCTGCAGCACGGTGAAGGTCGTCGTTGTAGCTTGCAGTGTAGCACCCTTGCAAAATATATGTGTCTGATATTCCTAAGTGGTCACCCATCTTAGTACTGAACAGGCTCTACGTTTCTTAACTCCGGTGATCAGGCGGAAACCGAGGCCTTTAACATCATTTGACCACAATTTATATATTCGTATTGTTTCTTTTGCCTTCTTTTACATATTCTTACTGTTTTATTTGTCTTTATTAACATATTCATATTATCTTACTTGTAAACATTTAAATATTTTGTTCGTGTTGTTGGTGTTAATAGTGTTGTTGTTGTTGTTGTTGTTCGTGTTGTTGGTGTTAATAGTGTTGTTGTTGTTGTTGTTGTTCGTGTTGTTGTTCGTGTCGTTGGTGTTAATAGTGTTGTTGTTGTTGTTCGTGTTGTTGTTCGTGTTGATGGTGTTAATAGTGTTGTTGTTGTTGTTGGTGGTGGTGGTGGTTGTGGTTGTGGTTCAGCTTCTCTAGTATAATTTGCCTGGTGACGAGACAAAAATGGATCTTTACACACACATTAAACCAGCAGTATAGTTTGTAGATAATAAGTGTGCCGGCTTAATTTGTGAACCCTGTTGCGAATGAACATGTTATTCCAATGTTTCTATACTGGATATTGACATGACACTTCCCTATTTAGTAGTTGGTGGATCGATGCAGAGGAGGGGGGAATCTAATTATCATTATCTTAACAAGGTAATATTTGTGGCTCCTGGCTCCCCAGGGATTTGCACTTTTTCGTCTTCCATTCTATTTACATTATTTTTCTTAATATTCTGACCTCAAAAAAACTTTTCATGTTAATACGAAGCCCTTGAATGACTCATGCCCTAAAGTTGAAAATAAGATTTTCAGTTGAATCTGGTTGAGTTTGAAAAAAAAATAGAAGTTATTAAGTTAATTTATTTATCATCAAGAAATTGAAGGTTTTCTTTCAGGTGATTTTTTTGTACCTTTTTAGTTGATTTCATTTATATACTCATACTATCTGATTTGCTCCACCCCTGGTTGGGGGATGAGCATAGGGCAAGCGACTCTTTCTCGTAAAACAAGTAAGCTACGGAAACAGCAAAAAACAAATTTGCTACCCAACGCACCACTAGGTGTAATGATTAATTGACTATCTGGTTTGCCTTCATTTACATATTTGTACAGTCGTTTTTTCTTCATTTGAATATTCATACATTATTTTTAATTACATATTTGTAATGTCTCTGAATTCATTTACATATTCATAGTCTTTTTATGTCTTCATTTATATATTCGTACTGGCTTATTTGTCATTATTTATAATTTTAAAAGATTTTTCTTTATTTACATATTCGTATTGTTTCTTTTGCCTTCTTTTACATATTCTTACTGTTTTATTTGTCTTTATTAACATATTCATATTATCTTACTTGTAAACATTTAAATATTTGTACTCTCTTATTGCCAATTATTTGTGCTAAAAAATACATTTTTACCGATATTTCCCTGGTAGAAATAATTTATAATAAACTGTAATTTATAATGCATTTTCGTATCAAACATCTTAAATGCATTTTTTACACTAATAAGATTAGATAGATAGATAGATATTTGGCGAACCTGGTATATCACGATACTTAACTGAAAATCAATGGTAGGTGTTTTTGTGTATGCATATTATATATGTGTGTGTGTGTGTGTGTGTGTGTGTGTGTGTGTGTGTGTGTGTGTATTTGCAACCACAAGGGGCCGTGTGGTGACTGCAGATGCATCAGTCTCCCCACGTTAAAAGACATCACGCACAGGCACCCTCCTGAAAGGGTCCACAGAACCATGACAGAGTGACCGCCAATGAATGAATAAATGAATTTGCAACCACAATAAATAAGATTAGAAGCTATGTTACAAATCGAACATACTATTAAATTAATTAGTAATACAGCGTCTCAAAAAGTTATTGTGCGCTAAGAGTAGATAGAAATTTCAGTAAATTAATAAACGCCAAGTTTTATTATAAAACATTCAGACAATACAAAGTTTACAAGTAAAAAGTCTTTGTTTATTTACAGTATCACAGCTAATCTTAACACAAACCATGCCTTACTTTGGGGAAATGCTGGAAATGTCCTCCATTTGGCATTAAGACATTATTTCTTACAGCAGCATAACAACTTTTCAGACACTTTGTATGGTAAACCGAGATGAAATTTAATAATTTTCTCTGAAAAAATGTTTTTCTGCTTTTCTATGATAGTTTTTTCTTTGTGTGTGTATGATGCAGTTTGTGACACACAATTATGCACTTGATATAATTATGATAACCAACTGTTCGATATGGTAATAGCATTCCAATATGGCGTCCTATTTCCTTTTCATCTTTAGTGAATAATGAAAACCAGACAGAACGGAGAGTGAAATCGAAAAATCATCTTAGAACAAAAAGTGAGAACCCAAGAAAAAAAATGTGTTGTTCAATGAGATCAAAGCGATAAACACGTATTGGAAAGATAAAAGAAAATAATGATGCCAAATAGTAGGCTTCACTGTCGTGGCTCACCGCAGAAAGAAGGTGAAAAGGTCAGTAAATATCTGGAACTGACAAGGGAATTACGGGGAGGTATAAGACACTACATTGCCTATTATTATTGGAGCAGTTGCAACTATTCAAAGATACTATTAGAAATTCGATAATTTATATTATAAATAAGGTAAATATAGCTGTAATTAATACCGATTACCATAATCGGGTTGTTGGCTAAACTGGAAAACGATAAATAAACCAAAGATAAAGAACCAGAAACATAAATATAAATATATATGTATAAATTGTAAATCTTGTTTTTATGATATACAGGGTGGGCTGCAAAGGTGGGGCATTGGTAAAAGCTTTGACTCTGGAATCGTAGTACGTGAGTTCAAATCCCAGTCAAAACCATTGTATTTACCTTTAGCTGTCATGGGCTGATAGGCCTCGTTAACTCAGGTGAGCATCTCATCTAGGTGAAGGGCAACAGTGAATGCAAAAAGTCCATGCATGATGGCTCAATATATATGTGTGTGTGTGAGTGATTATGTGTGTGTATGTTGTGCTGGGATGTGGAAATACCCAGTTTAGTATCTGGGGACGTGGTTAAACCACTGGGTAGATGCACTTTCAGTCTTTGGTAAGACAAGCATTTAGGAAAAGAAAATCTTAAGTAAAACCTGTCTGCTGTTTATATTGTCTGTGGCAAATCTTGCTCCGACTGTGTGTTATCAGCGGTTTCAAAAAGTGTTAAGGGTGCTACAAATGCCTTTCTCACTATAAACACATCTCTTTGGTGTAGTCTAACGCAGTGTTTCCCAAAACGTTCATATACTGGAGCCCGATAAATGGGTTCTAACTTACATGAAGGCCCAGTAGTAGATTGTGTGGGTGCGAACGAAGAGACCAGACAGAGAACGGCCAGGAGTCTGGGGCCTGCTTAAGGGCGTCAGAAAATTTTGCAGGGAAACACTTAATTTGGTGCATTTTAGTGCATTTTATAAGCATATTTATGCCTTGATATTGCTAATATTTTTAATGAAAATATTTAAGAACAAGACATCATGTCAACAAATTTATCAACTTTTATTATGACTATGTTCGTGGCATCAAGAAATCCCTTATGGACCAGTGCCGGACCACTGGCCTAACGGATTTATCTATTTTGATGACACTCATAGATCGAAATTTGGCCAAGTGGGTAGGCAGTCAGACTTCGAAATTTAATACGTGAGTTCGAATCCTAGTCGTTCCATTTGCATTCATAATTGGACTAATATCCTTGGGAAAGGTATCAATATTCACATTCCCTTCAGCTGAGTTAAATAGTGAACATTGTGTAATTAAAAAAACGTATGTGGGAAAGAATAACAAAACAAACATAAACATATATATTATATCTACTTGGTGAGCACCAATCCAAGTTTGGTACATGGCCATTTTTCCGTGCTCTTACCCGGGCTTTTTACATTCACTGTTACGGTAGAGCATTGGTAAGTGCTTAGGCTCTGGAACATACTGTATAGTGAACTAGATACTGGTAGCAGACGAACTAGCAAACCTTATCTACGATTTAAAGATGTCTGCAAAAGAGACTTAAAATCTGGGGGTATAAGACCTGCTTGACTTAAAGCGGCTGCTGCTGATCGCGACTCATTGAGAGGCAGGCAACAATAGTGGCAAAAACTTAGCATGTTAGCTATGAGGGTGCACTTTTCCATCAATTATCCATTATCTCTCGAGACGGACGTATGCCATCATCATCATTATCATCATCAGGCTCTGGAATCGTAAATTGCAAATCTTGCCTTTATATTTACAGGTTGGGCCGTGAGGGTGGAGCATTGGTAAAAGCTCGGTCTCTAGAATCGTAGTACACGAGTTCAAATCCCAGAAATATATATATATATATATATATATATATATATATATATCGTATATATCGTATATATCGTATATATTTTGATTGCGGAAAGAAGAACTGCAGTGTGCTGTAATGAATAAGAAAAGTGCTTAATATATTTATAAACCTTCACTAATTATTGTATTGTCCCAGAACTATACTTTGGTGTTCTCCTGACGATCCTAATGATGAAACCCGGTTAGAGAACATCATTCAAACCATATA